>OX578149.1:116497443-116804943 GCA_951213105.1 Amaurobius ferox | reverse complement strand
GCAGTTACAGGAGATACACCACTCTAACCATCAACTGAAGCAGCTCTAGCAACAGACTCGCTCCTCAAAAACTCATGTTGTGCATATTTTTTTTTTTTTTCAAAAAATCTTTTATGACGAAACTAAAGGATTGTGAAGCAGAAATGTCTCTGCCTAAAGTCTGTCAAAGACGTTACCTTGGCTGCTGTCCTTCTTGCCTTGAAATTTCGATCTTCGTAATGGCGTTTCTTCAAGATTGGAATGCGAGGAATCGTTCCAAGAACTACGCGAGCAGGCGCGATACTGTATTTTTCGCCATTTTGTGTATTTTAGATTGTCAATTTCGTGTGCAAAAATGCGTGTATATAAGTGTCATGTAGAAATATGCATCTAAAACTAAACGGAAAGTAATATGTATATGCTTTTCAAATATTATGCATCAAAACTGAGCACAGTTTTAATTAAGCCATTAAAAGTTCCGAAAATATTCTAAACTTGATTTTTCAGTGTACTTAAAAATAAAATAGAACAGACGAAAATCGAACTCTTCCATATAATTAAGCTGGCTAATTTTTTTTTCCGTTATTTTAATCATTATAGGAATGTTTTACTAAATTTTAACCAGTTTATCGCTAATACGATAACATAGAATATCAAAAAATATACATATTTTTATGTTTTTAAGTCACACAACCTATTTTAATAAACTACTATTAATATATATTTTGCTTCCTTTTTAAATTACTTAATGTAAAAAGATTTTAAATCGCATTAATTTTTCTTTCCGACCCATCATCTTTTCTAAATTACTTGAAATTACTAATTAATAAAATTAATGAAATTAATAAATTACTTGAAATTCCTAAATTAATTTTTCTTTCCGACTCATTTTCCATTTTCTATAAATTACTTAAAATTCTTAAATATGAAATTTAATTATAAATTTTTCTGTAATTTAATTATAAATTTTTCTAAGTATACAACCGAGCAATATGCTAAAAATAAGGGCCTTATTTTGAAAATATTTCGCCAAAAATTTGATGATTTTATAAAAAATAAAATGTACTTTATGAAAAAAAAAATCATCTGCAATTATTTTTAGCTGAACTTACAAATTAATCATTATTTTATAGGAAACACGCCCAAAACCTAATTAAACTATTTTAAATGTAATTTGCCAAATATAGTATTGTTATCTGAAACGCAGATTAATGCTTGTTACTATTGTTGAAATTCCAAATTTATTCTTTAAAATATATAAAACAATAAATTACACATGTGAGGGGAAAATACCGCTTCGAGCCTGTTCCATCAGTTAATACAATTATGAACTATATAGCGTTACTTATGCATATACATATAATTTTTATTATATTTGTTTTTTGTGCTCTTCAACTACATCATCCATGAGTAACTTTCTACTTGGCGAATGTTATTCTACTTTGCCTTATGTCATCATTTATATTTTTTAAAATGTAGCTTGTCCTTGCGTAGATTTCAGGTGTTGTGTAAATGTTTTGAGCTATTTAATGGAAAAATGAAATAGTTCCAAGATTTTTTTTTGTGCTGTTATAAATTATGCAAAACGCGCAAAATTACTTTGATAGCATTTTTATTTATTACAGTGTCACAAAAGTAATGCTGGCTGTGCCACATGCGAGTGGGTTTCAATAAATAAGGTAATAAGACCTATTATATGAGTAAATTTATCAATTTAATTTATATATTCTGCCAGGTGAAATCAGACAAAACCCTACTTCTTAGCAAAGCCACCAGATAGCGCCACCAGTCGTCCAACATCTATTTCAGTATAATTGAAATCGGGGAATCAAAGTCAATATATAGTGAAATAATTTCTGCTCATAGAAAGAAATGCCTCCAACAATTCATGATAACGCCAGACCACACACTACTAATTGCAAATGTGAATTGTTACGGCGCTACGAAAGGGAAGTGCCACACACCTCACATCTCAAACATGCCAACACTTCGGATCCATAAAGAAGCATTTGAAGAGGAATTAATTAGGAACTGACATCGAAGTTCAGAAAGCCTTAATCCTAACTACAGATGATTGGCATTGATTTCTTCTATGCTGACATATAGTTCAGGCAAAGCTAATTTGACAAAAGGTATTAATGAAATTGAGCTTCCGCTTATCAATATAGTCCATGTGTTAAACGTTGTTAATAATTAAAAACTAAAATTTTGATGTATAAAACCAATGATTTCAGTTGAAATCAATCAATTTCTAAAATAAATATTTAGAATTTCACTCATATTTTTCCATATTTCAGTAAAGAAAAAATGTATGCTAGATATTCAAGAATTAATGTATTGCTATGGTAACCACCTGGTCCTAAGTGCCTTTTTACTCAGTTTTGTCTTCATACTCTAACTGCATAGACAAAACTGAGTAAAAAGGTCCTTGAAACTTCCACTGTATACTCAAGTTAGATTTGAACTTTTATCTGTTGATAGAATAAATGTTTGTGTAAGTATTGAGCTTATAAGGTAAAACAGTGTGTGCCAAAAACGTTTTATTGGTTCGATCGGTACCTATGTGTATAAATGTACTCATACAAGGTCTTGTTATTTAATTTATTAGCACACCTACGTACAAATGTTTAAGCACTTAAAAATGTAAACATTACAAATCATTTTAATCAAAAATTTGCAAAATTATAAAATATATAATGTTTTAGACAATCAATATATAAATGCATTTTAGATACTAAAATGCCTTTACATAATCGTACTTGATATTTGTTTTCAATTCAAATATCAAATACGATTATTCATCTACATTGATAAATATGTAGTGATTTTTAAAAAAATGGAAAAATAGATTTTTTCTCTACTTTTATTAAATGAATTCTATTAAATTATTGTTCAATGGAAGCATTAAAATATTTTAACGTTTGCAGTATTTCATTGAACATGCGTGAAAAATCCATATATATATTTAATTAAAGAATAATTTAATAAAACCCACTAAGGTATTTAAATTTTTGTATATGACTAAAAATTTATATTGTATTTTTGTACTTTGTCTTTTGTATTCAACAATGTTTTAAAAATAAAACTATTACTTCGTGATGTGAATATTTCTTTTAAAATTTGAATACATTCCTTTAAAAATTGGAAATGCCCTTGTAAAAGGTGAATGCTCAGCCTTTAATAAAGGCAACTAAAAAGCATTTTTACTTTCCTTATATTCCTTATATACATAATGTATAAGGAAAGTATTGTGACGGGGTCGAAAATTCGAATTCAAGTTTTCGACGGGAGAGCGCGTTTCAAGCATCCCTGATCACGAATCGAACATTTTTGAAGTGATGTCTGTGTGTGTGAAAGTATGTGTATGTGTGTGTGTGTGTCAGTGAGTCTGTGGAGACGATAACTGACGAACGAATGGACCGATTCGAGCGAAATTTGGTACAAAAATCACAATCCGTACACACTGGAAGTTTATTGTTTTTATACGCAATCGAATGTTCAGAACACTCCTAAATTTTCGAGTGAAATTTTGAAAAAATCGTCAAAAAATCAAAACCGCTAATAAAGTTACGCAAATAGACATTTCTTATGTAATTTTTCATTAGAAAACGATTGACATAAATTTTAGAACGCTAACATGAACCGTTCTTGAGATATTGCACATTTTTCAAAAAAATTATCAAAAAGTTATATATATATAAAAAAAAATTCCTATTGAGAAACATGTTCACTTTTCATATGTAATACCATGCGATAAATTGGGGGACATCATTCTCGTGGATCTAGCTCGTTCCATTCACGATAAAAGATACTTTGAGTAATACTTTTGTATTTGAACACCAATAGTCATTTATCCAATAGTAAGAATAACTTATTTCTCCGTCCATAACGCTTGGCGATATTTTTGCGACAAATTTGGCGGAATGTCGCCAACTTGGCGACATTTTTAATTGTTGCCAAATTAACAAACATCTCGCCAAATTGATAAAAATGACGCTAAATCAATGAAAATGACGACTAATTGAAGAAAATTCAATATCTTGGAAAGAATATGTAGAAGTATGAAGAATATGTAAAAGTATCTGATATAAAAATAACATTTTTTTAACTGTAAAAGTAATAAATTCATTGCATTATATAAGGAAATTCATGTGTTGCCCACATCAGATTTTTATACATGCGATCAAAACGCTGTTACAATTTAAAAATTAATTGGAGCATCGTTCAACTCGACCTTCTTATACCAGAATCCTTTTTAAGTAACACTTGTGATATTTTTATCATTCATCTATTTATTTACTTTTTATTTATTTTATTTTATTTTTTGTAAAGTTTACAAGAAAAATTGTATCAAAATCTGCAACGTTGGTCCAAATGATAACAATTATAACATGCTACTCTTCATTCTAACGAGTTTGAAAGAATATTTCGATTGATACCAAGTTTGCCAATGTACCCGGGACCTCCACTCCTCCGGGAGCCGTGGTAGTCTGTTTTTCAAAGCTTGTGACGTCATGAAAAACGATCCAGTGTTCCAGCGTATTTCAACCTAAAAGCGTTTGTTTCGATCTGATGTTATGGTTGAGCTCGTTTCTTTCAAAAACTTTTTGACTTTCATTGTGTTACTTAGACATTGTGTTATTTACATTTATTTCATTGTGCCTTTCAAACTTAAAAAATTGCCTAGGGACTCATAGCTTTAACTTATGAGGTTGCAACATTTTATTATATGATCATAGTTATAGAATAACTCATGAATGAAGATTTAAAAAATCAATTTTTCTACAAATCTCAGCTGTTTATTACAACACTATGTTTTCAAAGACATTGTTGACAAAGATACATTCATGAACAAACTATTAAATGAAAATTGAAGTAACTTTGGATAACGCTGAGTTTTATTTTAAGAACCTTCATTTTGTTGCTTGTTTAAAAGCCATAAAATAATTTGCTTTAAGGTTTGCCACAAATTACTTTATTAGTTTTGCATAAATTTACAGTTTTTATAAATTTCATTGCAGTTTTAAAGATTTATTTACTACAGTGCAATGCAAATGTATCTTGCTTCATTCATTGAGTTATGAAATTCTCATTTACCCGACAACAGAAAGTAGTACTTAAAGCTGTGACATACATCACAGAACGAGCTCTGTTTTATAAGCTCTGCAGAACATTTACATTTGATATTTAACAAAATTCTGCTTTTGAGCTAGCTCATTTTTAAATTTGCAAACTTCTATTTTAACTACAACATTATTGGATTGGTCATTTTAAAGCAACTAATGTGTAACAACAAACTTTAGCTCCAGCTAAATTATATATAAATTTGATGCCAATAAAGATAGTCAATTAATAATATAAACACCTTGATTTATCTGTTTGTTTATCTATTTCTCTCTGGGTAACGCTGCTACAAAATGTTGCCAAAAGCGTTTCAATCACGGGTAAACATTTCAATTTAGATACTAACCCAGACCATCAGCATTTTCATAACCCTCCAGGTGAACACTAAATTTTTCCGATCACCCATTCACTTTCCAGGTTCACTGCTGCTTGAATTCAGTGTTCATATTAAAAACCGGAGCTTCCTTCTTAGCTAATCAAACTTTTGCTTCAACGTGGTTCGTTTTTTTTTTCTTTTCTTCTTATTTTTCCTTTGAGTGGTGTCAATCAATCAATCAATCACCATGAGTGAGGGGCGACCCATTGGGTTTACAACCTGACTATGCCTCGCCCTGGAATTTGAAATTCGACGGTACTAAATAAAAAACTTTAAAAAATGTAAGATACTGTAAGTAAGTTGTCAATTATAGCAGTTAACTATCTTGCATCTGCTCACAATACAATATACAATAACATACAAAGCATACATCTACTCATAAGTTTAGATCTATCAATAAAATATATATATGTTACATATTTTTAAATGGCATATATCTATACAAACTAATTTCTAGAGGTAAATATAGTTATATATATATTTGCATAAACATGATTAAACTTAAACAGCAATTATTCTCAGAGCAACCTATATACATAATACACACAAGAACTTAACATTACTAATATAAAAGAACTTTGAAGTGAGTAATCCTCCCTATTGGTAACATATTAAAAAATCTGATATGCAGCAGCACATGACTTTCCTTATATAATGCAATGAATATAATAAATGAATATAAGCAATAGGTTATTCTTATTTTTACAGTAAAAACAATAGGTTATTCTTATAGTTGATACTTATATTCTTTATATGATATTGAATTTTCATCAATTAGTCGTTATTTTCATTGATTTAGCGACATTTTTATCCATTTGGTGAGATTTTCATTAATTTGGCAATATTTAAAAAAATCCCCAAGTTGGCGACATTCCGCAAAATTCGTCGCCAAAATATCGTCAAGCGTTATGGACGGGGAAATAAGTTATTCTTATAGCAGATAAATAACTATTGGCGTACAAATACAAAAGTATTACTCAAAGTATCTTTCCTCATGAATGGAACGAGCTAGATCCACGAGAATGATGTCACCCAATTTATCGCATGATATTACATATGAAAAGTGGACATGTTTCTCAACAGCTAATATTTTTTTTTTAATTTATGGGATATGGGATTTTTTTATAAATCTATTTGAAAAATGTTCAATATATCGAGAACGGTTTATGCTAGCGTTCTAAAGTTTCTGTCAATTGTTTCTTAAGGAAAAATTACATAAGAAATGTCTAATTGCGTAACTTTATTAAAGGTTTTGATTTTTTGATGATTTTTTCAAAATTTTACTCGAAAATTCAGGGGGTTCTGAACATTCGATTGTGTTTAAAAACAATAGGCTTCGAGTATTCAGGGATTGTGATTTTTGTACCCAATTCATTCGAATCGCTCCATTCGTTCTTGAGATATCGTCTCCACAGACCCACTGACACACACACACACACACACACACACGGGGCGCGGTAGCCCATTGGTTAGCGCGCTGGAGTTGCACTCGGTAGGCCCGGGTTCGATTCCAGCCACTGCCAAAAACTGCCGCCGTGTTCATGCGGAATAGGATCACGTTAAACATGTGGGTCCGAAAGTCCTTCCGAGAGGTTGGTGGTAGGGGAAGGAGGGTACGGTCCCTGTGGAGGCCTCCCCCACTGGGTTCCGGTCTAAATTGGGTGGCACTTCCCGACCGTCCAAACAGTTACCTTACACCTTTCTGGTAGGTCGGACGGTCTGGGTTTCAACAACAACAACAAACACACACGCACACACACACACATACATACATTCACACACACACATACATACTTTCACTCACACACATACATACTTTCACACACAGACATCACCTCAGAAATGTTCGATTCGTGATCAGAGATGCTTGAAACGTGTTCTCCCATCGAAAACTCGAATTCGAATTTTTGACCCCGTCACAATACTTTCCTTATGCATTATACTATGTATATAAGGGGAGTAATATATACAAAAATAAAATTATATCACACACATTAAAATTAAATCATATGATGCGTAATGCAATTCATACCTGTTATCCTAATGTCCAAGCAATACAGGATGTATATACAGTCAAATAAAACATTCATTTTCTTCTAAATGTCTAAATGTAAAAATCGGCGTAAATGTCTAAATGTAAAAATCTGTTGAATACATCTTTGTACCCAATTATTCGTGGTGATGTTATTCGGCCATTTTTCGAAGAGTACTGTCGATGGTCTGGCGAGATGCCATTTCTTCGTTAATGGACAATCGAATCCGTAATGCAGATTAATCCCTTCTTCTCCACACATTCACAAACCCGTATCTCTTTTTCCAAATTTTGGGAGAAACTTCGATAACGGACAAATTGGGTGGCATGCCTATTAGAACTGTTCATCTCAAATGAAACTTTTGGGAAGAAATCATATGTGATTCTTCCTTTAGACGAATAGTCCCAAGTGGCTTGCCATTGTTGAAGTAGTCTCATTTTCAAATCTCTTTTTAAGGAAGAGCTGGGAACTGGAAGTTCTAAGGTTTGAACTGAATTATCGGATATGGCACTGAAGGCTAATGAATCGGCAAGCTCATTTCCAATTATACCTGAGAGACCTCTGATCCATATCATCTGTATTAATCTATTGGAGTCGTTTTGGATTAATAGAAGGATTTTTTGAGCTAGAATATTTCTAATTGAAAGCTGTTGGAGTAATTTAATGCTGGACTGGCTGTCAGTTAAAATTGTTACTGAGCTGAATGAGTAAAAAGCAAACCATATGAGAGCTTGATAAATAGCAAAAAGTCCTGCTTAAAATACGCTGTTTTGTTATTTATTTTCCTGGACCACAGAATGCTTATGCTGTACCTGTTGACGTTTCAGATCCGTCTGTATAAATATATATCATCGTATTTTGCATGGTTGTCTTTTCTTAAAATTCTAAATTTCTTGCTCGAATTGATGGGTGTTTGAACCAGGTAAATCCTTGTTTCTCAAAATCTGATGATTTGAACATTTTGTCTACTTTGAATGCATCTGTGTTCATTCGTAGAGCTTGGGACTGTATGGCCACTTTTTCTAGCGTTAGCTCTATGGGAGGAATTCTGGTTAGCTGACAAAGAGCTAGCTTTGATGTTGATCTGTAAGCTCTAAGTATGCGTAGCAAAGAAAGCCTCTGAACAGAAATCAATATCCTTTTAGAGCTTACACTTCCTGCCGCATAACAATCATGCATAAGCATTGATTATGAAGAACTTTCTAACTGAAATGCAATTTCATTTAAAATTCTCTAAAATGTGATACTTCAGTGGTGATATCTTTTACATTATCACAGTACTACAGTAATTTATAATACTTAAATATTTAAAACTTCATCGAAATATAAATCCTCTGATTCTCTATGCAAAATCAATGAATATTTCATTCACATAACTTGTATTCCAGACTCCAGAGCAAAATAATTTTGCGTGAAAAAAATTCAGCAATTCTTATATAACTCACCTTACAATCGCTTGAGATATTTGCATTCTGCATAAGTTAAAATTAGGCTTCATTGTAGAAATAATAAAAGTTTAGGGATCATTTAAATTCACAACTATTGTAATTGCGTAGGCACGGAATTTAGATACACAGATAATACAGAGATGCACAGATAATATATGTGTGTGTGTCTATTCAAAGTATTGGGATCGTGTCGAAGATCGGAACTCGAATTTTCGAAGGATCTAAACGTTTTGGGACGTCTAGAACACGAGAAAACTATTTTTAGGGAGACGTCTATGTGTATAAGGGTGCATCTATGTGTCTGTGAGGATATTGCATCCACTCTAACTGAAAAATTAATGGACCGAATTTCATAAAATTTGGTAGGTAAGTTTGTGTTAAACCCTGATGTTCATTAGATTTTAGTACCATTCGTAATAAAAGAATCTGCCTTTTTTGCGAAATAGCCGGCGGAAATTGCCTTTATTCAATCTAGCTAAGAACTAATGGACCAAATTTAACAAAATTTGGTACATAAATCACTTGTAGGTTATTCTGGTACGATTCGTGAAAAAGAAACGGGCGGTTTTTGCGAAGTGGCCCGCAAAAATCGTTAAATCTAAAAATAAAAGACTACGTGTGCTCAATTATATCAATTAAGTGCTTATTTTATACGTGATTTTTGACAACAAAAAGAATAAAACTGACCCCATTACTCTAGGACTAGCCGTTCTTGAGATATTTTAGTTTTTTCGCGTTTTCGCTACGCCATCTTTGACAATAAGTCCAGATATCAAATGAGAACTAAATTTAAGTTTAACATGCAAATTCAGTGTCATTTAAAATAATTACGGGTGTTATTTTGTGCAGATAAACTCAAAATTATTATTGAAGAAATAGAACGTGAATATGAGTATGCAGAGAAAGTCGTGTGCTGCCTACATCAGAATTTTTAACAGTTGTGATAAGTTTTAAAATATTACCGAGGAATGTATTGCATTTTAGACAACAATGATTCATAGAAGTCAAAGGGGATTATTTGCAGGCCATTTCGAAAAAAATGTAGGATCTATATTTGAGGATCCACCAAATTTTTGTAGAATAAAATGTTCTACAAATTTAAGCTGTATACTAAATTTCAACTACCTAGGACGTAGGAAAGTGCATAAAAAATTCCATCAAATAAGTATAAACTGACAGACAGACAGACGATAATCAATCATGAAGAGTTATATAAAATTTAAAAAAAATTTAAAAATTGTTATCTACCATATTTATTTTAAACTGTGAAACCTCTCAATCATGCTTAAACCACTGATTGTGAAACACTTTCCAACTTCAATGCAATTTTATTTAAACATGTCTAAAATGCAATACATTCCTCGGTAATATTTTAAAACTTATCACAATACTAGATTAATTTATTATATTTGAAAACTTAAACCTTCATCGAAAAAAATGAACTTCATTCAAATGACGGCATTGAAATATAAATTGCCTGGTTTAAACATCTCTAAAATGCGATACATTCCTCGATAATGTTTTTAAAATTATCATAATACTACAATAATTTATTATATTTGAAAACTTCATCGAAAACAACTGAAATTCATTCAAATGACGTCGCAGAAAAAATAACACGCCTGGATCTCTCTATAAAAGCAGCATTTCATTCATAAGTAATTTCCCATTCATGTCATTCATCACAATACTATAATAATTTATTTTATTTAAAAATTAAGACCATGGAGCTACAAGTAATTAAACTCTATGCGTAAAATTTCATCGAAAAAAATCGTCCTTCTCTTTGTAAAATCAATGAATATTTCATTCATATCAGCTACGTAGACTCCATGAACTAAATGATTTTGTGTTAAAGAAATACAGCAATTCTAATACAACTCATTCTATATATTTTGCTGTTTACATTTTACATAGGTGAAAAATAGGCTTCGTTGTAGAAATAATCAAATTTGGATGAGCAGTTAAACTGAAATATATTGTGATTGCGTTGTTTCAGTATGTAGATTAACGGAATTTATGCAAAAATAAAGTGGTTTTAGGACGGATACAACACTCAATATGAATTAAAAAGAACTTTTAAAATCACGATTTTGAGACAAGATGGATGCCATGTATCATTTTGAAGTGGATCACGTGATCTTTTCATATCATGGTCACGTGATCGCTTCATATACGAGGTGTTATTATTATTTTAATTTTTATTTAAAAAACTACTGAATTCATTTCGCTGAATTTTTTTTATATATTTTATGAAACAATTTGAATATTACCTAAAATTTTGGATGCAATTTGAGAATTTTAAATTCGCTTAAAAAATGTTTGAAAAATTAGGTCCCATAGGGCTCAATGTATTTCATTTTTTCAACCCGGGTTCAATCCAAAACTAAGTGGGTGATATTATTCATTTATATTCCCATAGGTCCTACCGACCGTCTGAACAACATACTAAAATTTCATTTTGATTAAGTCATTTTTACGGCAGTTATCGTGCTAAAGGACGACAGACAGACAGAATGAACAAAGTCATAAACACTTTTCAACTATGTTGTAAAGTGTTAATAAAATGCGTTCGGTCACAACTTTGTACCAAGTACCAAGTCTTCAGCATTTCTCATGAAACTTCCCCCGTGAAGATGCTAATCTTGCAATGATTCTTTGTTGTTCATTGATTTTGGTATTTAACACTTTACAACAAAGTTGAAAAGTGTTTATGACTTTGTCCATTCTGTCTGTCTGTCTACCTGTCTGTCCGTTAGCACGATAACTGCCGTAAAAATGACTTAATCAAAATGAAATTTTAGTATATTGTTCAGACGGTCTGTAGGACCTAGTTCTAGAATATTTTATAGCAATGCCGGTTATAAAGTTTCGTAAAAATCCATTAATATTTATTGCCGCTATCGTCTGCACAAGAAATCCACCACAGACAGATAGACATAACTTCAAAAATAGTCAAAGCTTTGTCAGGAGGTCCTTAAAATATATATATTACCAACAAAATTTCAAATTCGAAAATTTTCGCGAAAACAATACTTTCTCTCTGTGCTATATTACTTAACGTGAGAAAGCAAAACTTTGATGTGGGAAACAAATGATTTTCCCTACATAATGCGATGACTGTGCTTCTTTCACAGCGAAATAATAATGTAGTTTACAAGATCCATGGTACAACGATTTTAGCATTAAATAATATATTTGCATTTGACTTCTTTCTTGATAGCAACATGTAAATTTTTTTAGAAGTACTAAATTATATTTCGCTTTCATTCGAATCTAACTAGACAATTAGAAAAAGGGTTAGTGTCCGCTAATAAATTTAGTTTACATAGTAAGCGAAAGTATTTAATTACTGTTTAGAAATAGAATTTTAGAAGAATCTAATTTTTTACGATACTAATAAGTCTTGGAAGTTATTTAAGAAGATCTGTCGCCCAATTAATAAATGTCCATATCATATTTTTAGATATAAAACTAATGCCTTTTAGTCATTTATGTGAAATAAAATTTTGTCTTTTTTAAAATGAACCATTGTCTATGAAATGTAATATTACCATTCTTAAGCATTGTTAAAAAAGCACGTGAATTATTTTTGCTCTATATACAACTTTTCTACTGTTTCTATTTTATAAATTGAATTATTTAAAAAATTGATGCTGTTGAGAATTTTAATTTGAAAAGTAAAAATCCATGCATAAAGATATTGTCTCCGAAATATTTTATTAATTGAGATTTAATTATAATGCAAAGAACGTAGGTATATAAAAGTTAAAGAGAGGTTTTTAATTTTAAGTACTAAATAAGATCGGAAGTAGCCGAGTGACTATTCGCTGCTTGGTATGACGTCACTTTCTCCTGTCGGGACTAGGGCTCCTAAATATAGTATATAGGACCCTTAGTCGGGGGCCTTCCAAAGGATTCTAATTGGCGTTGATCTAACCGGCGAGACATGAAAATTAATGTAGGTGTTTGATATTAAAAACCGAAATCATTTCAAAATTGCATTACAACGTAATTGCGCGCTGATTTTCTATTTCATAACAATGCGTTTCTTTGACTACAAAATAATCCATTTTCAGCAAAATGTACAGTAAAATGTGAACTTCTTTCTAAAGATGATGTCGAATGTCGAAAACCCAGACAACTCGATTCACCCTAGGGCTAGGGTAAGAGTAGAACGTTCGTCTAAAAATGATGTATAAAAGTTCGGCAAAATCGGAAATTAGCAGCAATGTTTCAGGTTTATTCTAAAATATGTATGTCTGAGTGAAGTTTTGAAGTTAAATTTCTTTGCCTTCTGTTCCAGTCCATTCCAGGGGCTGCGTTATTGCCGCCGGTGACGCTCAAAATCGTGTGTTCTATTGGATCGATTTTGAAAACTGAGACTTCGGTTAAAGCTTTTTCCGCCTTGGCAAACGCTCCCGGTAGCCGATATTCCTTAACAGCATTTTCTTCATGGGCCAACGGCCGTACCGTGCTGAAAACACCGGTTCTCGTTAGATCACCGAAGTGAAGCAGCATCGGGCGCGGTTAGTACTTGGTGGGTGACCACCTCGGAACGCCGCGTGCTGTTGGCCATCTCGGGTGCGGTATCCCCGTGGTTTGCGCGCTAGATTTGCACGCTGCCACAAAATGCCGCCGTGTTCATGCGGAGTACATGTGGGTCCGTAAGTCCTTCCGAGAGGTTGGTGGTAGGGGAAGGAGGGTACGGTCCCTGTGGATGCCACCCCCACTGGGTTCCGGTCTAAATTGGGTGGCACTTCCCGGCCGTCCATACAGTTACCTTACACCTTTCTGGTAGGTCGGACGGTCTGGGTCTCAACAACAACAACCATTTTCTTCATGACACTTACAAAACCATAAAAAATTACATACATACATACATACACATTTTTATTAACATGTAAATCTTTAAAAATATTCTACTCTACGCTTAAAACTATTCAAGAAACACAATATAAAAACCACAACAATTAATTTAAAATACCAATGCTTGAAATTAATTCACTCGTGGTTATTTAATACTCTAAAATCATTGACAAATAATTTAAAATACTATTGTATGAAATTACTTCACTCGTGATGAAATTACTTCACTCACTCACAAAAAAAGGCAGGTCCTTTTATCCCGAATCGTACCAAAATCTAATCAGCACCAGGATCACCAACAAAAGACTTGCTTACCAAATATTATGAAAGTCGGCCAATTAGATTTTCAGTTAAAGTGGATGCATACATTGCACAGACAGACACACATACACAACACACACACATACACAACACACACACACGTCACGCTAAAAATAGTTTCTTTCGTATTCTAGAGGTCTCAAAACGTGTAGATCCGTCGAAAACTGGAGTTTTCGACACGATTCCAATACTTCCCCTATACATTACCATGCATTGCTGGGAAAGTAATAGTGAAAATGAAATATGTATTGACGCTTCAATAATATCGAGATATAAATATATTAGAATCTGGCAATTTTTCATGTTATAAAAGTATATTTTGCTTCGCGAAACACAATGCATCTTTTACATATAATGATATTAGCATTATATGTAAATGTGATGCATTGCCTACTTGTATATGCAATATAAGAGGACTCAGCACCCTCGCTCGCCATTCCCCAAAACTTGCTTCCCCCGAATTTTCTGGCGCTCGCTGAGATCCACGTATAGTAAAGATTGCATATACAAATAGGAGCCCTTTTTGTAGTCACTAATGTCTCATATAAACTCCTGCTAATTCCATCACCTAAAGTATGATTAGACAGACCTAGGCTCGACTGGTGCACATGCCAACTAGTGACTTCCATGAAGGAAACCGTAGCTCTTCCCATGGGCCCTCTGAATATTATGTAATATAATATTCATGGAATTTGTTGGCGTGGACGCCATCTAATCCTGGAATAGTTGCTGGGCCCGACAAGTAATTTTTATACAAGCATTTGCTTCTACAATCCAAGCTCAATATATATATATATATATATTAAACATTCTTATTATATATACCCTTGTTGCTGAATTTATAAAAATTATCGGTAATCATTAGCCTAAATCTTTTATTTTCTAAATCAGTTATGCGTTATATTCAGAAGCAATGCATTTATTAACACAATGCTTGAATATCCAGGTCTTTTTTTCTTTTCATTCATTATAACAAATCAGAAAATTTCCTTCTTCCATCTTACTTAGGCAAAATGAATTAGTAAAATTATATGGAATAAATATCAAATCATCAACACTTTAAAAAAAAGGTAACCAAAAATTGGTTATTAAAAGTATTTAATTAAGATCACCATCCACGCCGTACACAAATTTACAACCATAGCGCCTTCGTGTAATATTATACCGCATCAGTGGCAAAGTAAACATAAGTGGTGAACATGATCTTAAATACACGGGCCACAAATACGAGACACAATTTTCACATAAATCCTTTTACATATAAAATGCGATACATTTAAAAAGCTCATCTATTTCGGCTTTAGCTACTGATATTGACTTTATCTTTAACCTTTGTCGTGAGGCCGCTTACTCGTTTGAGTTTATTTATAAAATATTTTCCACCATTCGCTATAATTTTATTTATCCTAATACTAACCTTACTCCTTTTTCTGACCTATTGCCGAAAAATATCTGGTCTTCCTTTTCACCCGGCGAGTTTTCGTCCTCTGAGTCATTGTGTACGTCTTCAAAATACGAAAAGTATATATATATATATATATATATATATATATACAGTGGAATCTCTCATTTACGGTCACTTTCCGGACAGAAAAATTTGTCCGTAAACGAGGGCTGACCGTAAAAGAGAGGATCGTTCTAAATTAGATCAAATATTACATTTTAATCGTTTTAAGTTCCTCATATTGAAACATACCTATTTTTGAGAACATGAAACAATTTTAAGGTAACGGACAAACCCGTAGCCGAAATTTGATTTCGGGGGGGGGGGGGGGGCGAGGTTGAACATTGTTTTTGATACTATACCTGATTGGATCTTTACCTTGTACCTTTTCAGTGTTAAATTTTTCTTTCATCGGGGTTTAACCCCCCCCCCCCCCCAACTGCGATCTTGGTGACGAACGTGCACATTTGTTTCATAAAAACAATTAAATTCACACCATGTAAGTTCATATGCAAAACACGTACAGTAGTATACATTGAATTTATTTACCTTCGGGAAAAGAACTGATCAATTGAGGTTTTAGCCACCAGTCTTTCTCCTTCGAAGTGTATTTTAAGTTGTGAGACTAAATTTAATGCCTTTCCATCATTATGCTAACAAGAAAATGTCTTTAGTCCGTCTAACACTTTAAAAACTTCTTACACTA
Source organism: Amaurobius ferox (assembly GCA_951213105.1). Lineage (NCBI taxonomy): Eukaryota > Metazoa > Arthropoda > Arachnida > Araneae > Amaurobiidae > Amaurobius > Amaurobius ferox. Next base: position 116,788,643 of record OX578149.1, on the reverse strand, counting down.
TTCCATGCGGATTTTATCCATCCAACTGCATCCAAAACGTTGATCGACTTAGATAGTTCTGTGACTGATTTAGCTTCTTCCATTTTGCAGATCAAATGCTTTAAAAGCAGCTTGCGGTATTGAACTTTAAAAGATTTGATTGCACCGAGATCCAGTGGTTGACACTTTGATGTCGTGTTAGAGGAAAGGAAAATTACCTTTATGTTTTTCAGGCGAATGTTTGTTGGATGTGGCATTATCCATAAACAACAGGACTTTTCTTTTTTCCTTCACGAAGTTCTTCTCTAAGTTTATCAAATATTTCAACATGATATCAGAAGTCATCCATGCTTTCCTATTAGAGTGAAAATTCGACGGGTAAGCCACGTATATCCAGTCCCTTAAAGCAGCGAGGCTTTGCTGCTTTTCCAATCACCAAAGGGGTTAACTTTTCACCTTGCATGTTTGCTCCCAGCAGTATTGTCAATCGCTCTTTAGAAATTTTTCCTCCATTGCAACGTTCTTTTTTTAAGTAAAGCGTTTTATCAGGAAGAGCTCGATAGAACAGTTCAGTTTCATCGATGTTGTAGATATCCCTTGCTGAATATCCTTCAATAATTCTTGGTATTTTTTCAACCCAATCTTCACACACACCGTTGTCGACATCAGCGGATTCGCCGACCAGTTTCCTGAACGCGATTTCATGTCGAACGCGTAATCGATCCAGCCAACCATTCGAGGCTTTGAAGTCTATGCATCCTAACTCTTCTGCGGCTTCTCTCGCGTTCTCTTGGAGAATTGGCCCGGAAATACGGAGATTTTTGTTTCTTGCAGAAACAAACCAATCGTAAACAACTGTACTTACAGAAAGTCCAGGTGTTTTAGGAAACTTATTTTTTATTTCTTGATTTCCGTTTTTCAGCCATTGGTTTCGCCAATATTCTTTCTTTTTCAAAATACAGCATATTTGGGTTCTTCCTACATTAAATTTAGTCGCGAGGGTACGAACTCCGACTTTATGTTTTCATTATACTCAATAACATTAATTTTATCTTTCAGAGACAGAGCACGACGATTACTAATGCTGGTCATTTCAAAAGAAGGGTGACTATACATACACGTATGAACTCTACGACCTCAACGCCGATGTGACTTTGAATTCTCGAAAAGCAATGCATTAAATGTTAATTTAACGACCATGCGCACTCCATGTCCGTGCTCTTTGTCGAGTTTTTCCCTTGAAGTGGATCTCACTCCTTTGTGACTGAGGGTCCTTTGTAACTGAGCTATAATCCGTTACTTCTTATCTCCCTTTTGAATTGCTTGCTCTTAATGTCCCTAGAGAATGACCATTGTTGCAGGCACAGGTGTTTTTCTTACTCAGGTGAGTTGCAATTTTTTCTGGGAATCTATCTTTGGTATAGAAATTTCAAAATTTGATTGTGTCCGTACAGAGGTTTTAGTCTAATGGAATGAATCATTAAAATAGTGTCCGCGTCCGTATCTGAGGGTGACCGATAATCAGGGGTTCAAAGTGCATATTGTTAATGAGTTTCCTGCCGGGGAATTTATAACTGACCGTAAAAACGGGGTGACCTTTGAGAGGGGTTTGACTGTATATATATATATATATATATATATATATATATATATATATAAGGAACGACACATCAACGTTTAATAATGGAAAAACTAAATTGAATTTTAAAAGAATCTCGACGAGGTGCTTTTTAGGCTTTTTCATTTGCCACACTGATTATTAATAATAGAAAAGATAAAATCATACGCAAAAATTTAGGAGATTTCGTTTGACCATTATGCAGTTTTTCAATAGTATTTACTTTTCTTTTCAACCTCAAATCCATGGATTATATCATTTTAGTTATCATTAGTCAATTGTATCATTAATTCAAATGGAAACTGCGGAAATTGTTTATAAAAACAAATTATACTCTTAAATGTCTCATTAAAAATTTTTAAAAATCCAAATACAGTGGTCAGTGAAGAAACAGTTTTTTGTTAGTTGCTGCACAACCCTATTCTCAATGAGACTTGTCTTAAAAATGGTTTGTTTACTTTTCTAAGCAAAATGAGGTAGAAATAAAAGAGTTATTCAATTAGACTGTTCGTTTACATTTGTGTCGTGTCCTGCAGCTTTTGTTATGCTTCTATGTATAGAGTACAGCGAAGACTATAAAAAACTAAAAACTGAAATTATAAAATTAAGACACTGCTTTTATTTATTTTTAGTTTCAAAAAGTAAAAAATACAGTTCTTCGTCCAATAACATTTTAGTTCTTGTTTATCGCTTTCATAACGAGTTCGTTAGCAAAAGTGTGATGGTTTTTCACACATGACAACCATTTTGTGGTGGGAAGAATTTTTTTAACATTTTTGGTGAAAAATTCCTTCACACTCTCCCACAGTTCTGACTCGTTGTGCATCACTGCTATGGCAAAGGCGTCGCAGAACGAATCGACAGACAAATCACAAGCCATATACTGGGTGCATTTCGCGCGCAGTTCCTTCACGTCAAACTTGTCTGCAGTCCTGTAAATGTCAAATACATTGTCAGATGACATTTTGTCTATTTGTCCTGTATATAAATATAGAAGAAAATCCCCAAATGAATTTGAATCACAATCATCAATGTCCACTTTTCCAATTTTTTTATCCATCATTATTTTTCCGAACAGAGTGGCGGCAAAAACTGGAGAACGAGCGGACAGAATTGATCTGTGGGCTTGGAACTCTTTACCTCTCACATTGATTTTAACATCAAAATTTCCGTTTTGGTACAACTCCGTTAAGTTCTCGATTAATACCTTTGAACCTAGAAAATAAAAATTACAGATATTAATTTCATATAAAATACTTCAGAAGCGATACAATTGCTTAGAACGTCAAACTAAGTCTACGATTAAATGTACACACTAGTAAAAATGGAATTGAGTTACATATGCGTATTATATTATGTACTAAATGGCAATGACGTGGTATGAGCGATAAAAAAATGTGAAGCTGCCACATTGAGGTTTGTCTATAGTTATCGATATTTTGATAGTTATACATATTTTGTTTGACAGCAGCTATTTAATAGACGCATTTGATAACAATGCTTTTAACATTAAGTGGTTTCGTGCAGAAGTTTTAAAGAAAAACTGACATTTATTACTTTCCTTATATACATAACGTATAAGGAAAGTATTGCGACGGGGTCAAGAATTCGAGTTTTCAACGGAAGAGCACGTTTCAAGCATCTCTGATCACGAATCAATCATTTTTGATTTAATGTCTGTGTGTGTGTGTGAAAGTATGTGTGTGTGTGTCAGTGAGACTGTGGAGACGATAACTGACGAACGAATGGACCGATTCGAACGAAATTCGGTACAAAAATCACAATCCGTAAACACTGGAAGCCTATTGTTTTTATTCGCAATCGAATGTTCAGAACCCCCCTAAATTTTCGAGTGAAATTTTGAAAAAATCGTCAAAAAATCAAAACCGCTAATAAAGGTACGCAAATAGACATTTCTTATGCAATTTTTCATTAGAAAGCGATTGACATAAATTTTAGAACGCTAACATGAACCGTTCTCGAGATATTGCACATTTTTCAAAAAAATTAGCAAAAAGTTATATAAAATAAAAAAACATATTTCCTATTGAGAAACATGTTCACTTTTCATATGTAATACCATGCGATAAATTGGGTGACATCATTCTCGTGGATCTAGCTCGTTCCATTCATGAAAAAAGATACTTTGAGTCCAATATTTTCTACTTTAGGGGGTGCTGCATACTAAAATGTTCGATTTTCGGAAAAGGAGAAATGCCCCTTTTAAAACGTGACAGACGATTAATATTTGGCATACGGGCGAATCATCTGATAGAAAACCCAAGAAGAAATGAGTTTTTCAAAAATGTATATTTAAGGGGGTGGGTACTCCAAACAAAAACATTCGAAAGGTGACATGATAAAAAAAAAAAAGCATGCTTCGCGATGAGATAGAGACATCAAATTTGGTGCATGGGTAAATAGTTGAAAAGGAAGAAAGTGTGTAATTTCAGTTTTCCAACATTTGCTATTGTAGACGGGTGCCGCTCACTAAAATATTCGATGTGATGAACAAATAAAAAACGCCTCCTTTACAATGTGATAGAAGCTTATTATTTACTACATGGTCTAATCGTATGATAAATAAACTCAAGATGAATATAGTTTTTTAAAAATGTTCATTTAAGGGGGTGCTGCACAGAAAAACGTTCGAAAGGTAAAGTGATAGAAAAAACATGCTTTACGATAGGATATAGACTTCAAATTTGGTGTACACGGGTAGATAGTTTGAAAGAAAGAAAGGATGCACTTTCAGATTTCCAATATTTGCTACTTTAGGGGGGGCAATATTTTCGATTTTCAGAATAAAAGAGACACAAATTTTGTTTTAATATCATCGAGGCTTGATATTTGGCTTATAGGCCAATGATCTGATAAAAAACCCAAGATGAACAGAGTTTTTCAAAAATGTTCATTTATGGGTATGCTCCACAGAAAAACGTTTGAAAAGGAAAATTATAAAATAGTTTGCTTCGGGATAAATACAGACTTTAATTTGGCGTACGGGTATATAGTTCGAAAGGAAGAAGTGAGCAATTTAAGTTTTATTTTCTTTAAGGGATTCTGCACACTAAAACATTCGATTTGCCGAATGAATGTGAAACGCAAATTATTCAAAAATTTACATTATTCAGGGCTTGCTTATTGCGAGACCGTTGATTTTCAACGGATATTCGGCTAGTATTTACTTATTGCCAAGTGTCCTTCTGTCTGTCCGTCTGTCACACTTTTTTAGGCACTTCCTGAATAGATAGACTAATTTTGTACACAGGTCAATCGTTCCATAAAAATCCCTGGAAAAATGGATTTTCTCGATAATGTTTTGTAGGGAGGTTGCCCCACACAAAACGTTCGAAAAGTAAAATGTTAGAAAATCAATATATGGAACAAAATACGTGTTTTAGGCAAATTTAAATTTGAGAAATAAAACCTATCTTTAATCTATTTTAATATACTTTCATTAATTTGGCGCTAATTATGCTCGTTTTCAGCTTAAATTTTACTTCCCTCGATAACCGTACTATTTTTACCTTCCCTGCAATACATGGTAATGTATAGGGAATGTATTGGAATCATGCCGAAAATCGCAACTCGAGTTTTCGACGGATCTACACGTTTCGAGACCTCTATAATAAGAGAAAACTATTTTTAGCTTGACGTCTGTGTGTCTGACTGTCTGTGCAATGTATGTATCCACTCTAACTAAAAAATTAATGGACCGAATTTCATAAAATTTGGTATGTAAGTCATTTGGGTGAGACCCTGGTGCTGATTAATTTTCGGTAGGATTCGTAAAAACAGAACCCGCCTTTTATTGCGAAATGGCCTGTGAAAATTTCATGTATCCTCTTTTGCTAAAATACTAACTAACCAAATTTTACAAAATTTGGTAGATAAGTTACTTGTAGGATGCTCTGGTGCTGATTAGATTTTGAACTTTATCTGGTGCGATAAAGTTCAAAATCGGAGGAATTAAGTTATTCCCCAAAAGATAAGGATGTACTAAATTTATATTTTCTAGTTGTACTGATTTTTAAGTTATTCTAAAAAACGGGTCCATTCCTATGTCGGGTCCTACCCCGATAAAGTTCAAATCCGAAGAAACTTAGATATATCCCAAAAGTCAACGACGTGTTAAATTTGGAATTTTTAGCTACTTCGGTTCTCGAGTTATTTGTTCAAAAACGAATGCATTCATCAGCGGATCCAAGACAGGCTAGCCCGACGAGGTTCAAAATCTACATTAAAATCCATCCAAACGGAAATGATATACTAAATTTACATTTTTTAGCTACTCCGATTGATCGAGTTATTTTTTAAAAGCGAGTAAATTTCTATGACGGGCCAAGACGGGCTAGCCCGATAAGATTCGAAATGCGATGAAATATAATATACCACAAAGGACAATGATATATTAAATTTAAACATTCTAGATGCTCCGAATTTTGAGTTATTCTCAAAAAACTATATATCCCTCTTGGTGGGCTCAGGACGGGCTACACAGAAGGGGTTCAAAATCTAAATTAAAATCCATCCAAAAGGAAATGATATACTAAATTTACATTTTTTAGCTACTCCGTTTGATCGAGTTATTCAAAAAGCGAGTAAATTTCTATGGCGGGCCAAGACGGGGTAGCCCGATAAGGTTCGAAATGCAATGAAATATAATATACCTCAAAGGACAATGATATATTAAATTTAGACATTCTAGATGCTCCGAATTTTGAGTTATTCTCGAAAAAACGATATATTCCTCTTGTTGGGCTCAAGACGGGCTAAATTGATAAAAGTTTTAATCCAAAGAGTTAAAATATACAGCAAATGACAAAGATATGCTAAACTTCGAATTTTTAGATACACCTGTTCTCGAGTTATACCAAAAACAAGTAAAGTCCTATGGCGGGCCCAGGACGGGCTAGCCCGATAAGCTTCAAAATCGAAAGAACTGAAATGTACCACAAGAGAAAAAGTCATACCCAATTTCACGTTGCTGTGATGAATGAACTTGATTATTTTGGATCTCAAATGTTTGAACGACCACAGATAAAGTTAAATAAAACTTAAAAATACGAATATATCCCTAGCTCAATTTCTCTGAAAATCAAATGATTTTTTGTGTATACCACTTACAATAATTACTCCAAATTTCACACAAATTCATCAATTATTTTCAAAGATATCGGCCATTTCATTTGCATTAAATTCCCATTAGATTCAATGTTAACTTCTCCGCTTTTAACCGCTTATTCGAGATCAACGCCGTCTGGCGGAGGCGGTTTTTAGGGAACCTGTTTTTCGCCTCGGTCGGCACACTATTCCTTCTACTGTCCTACCGCCACGAGAAAGTCCAAAATGGCGAAACTGTTTCCAAATTGAAAAAATTATTATCAAATTGATAAATATGTCGCCAAATTGATAAAAATGATGCCAAATGGGATGCAATGTTTTGCCAATTTTGAAATCCGTCATATAATGGGTATTTCTTTTATTAAAAAATGCTCTTCTAAATATCGTCAACTTGGCGATATTTAGCCTCACAGATATCGTCAAAATTGACGCCAAGTAAAAAATGACGCCATGTTAATGAAAATGACGCCTAATTGATGAATTTATTATTGAAATATATGGACTATATTGGTTAGGATGATATTAATATTGATAATTGTTAATTTAGAGTTACGTTAATTAGGTAAGAAATAGTTTTACATGTTGTCATCCGGAAAAGCAACAAATGTACAATTTAACAATGTACAATGAAATATTCATTGATTTTGCATAGCTGATATGAATTAAATTTTCATTGATTTTACAGAGAGAAGGACGATGTTTTTCGATGAAGTTTTAAGCATAAAGTTTAATTACTTGTAGCTCCATGGTCTTAAGTTTTTAAATAAAATAAATTATTTTAGCACTGTGATGAATGACATGAATGGGAAAATATTTATGAATGAAATGCTGCTTTTATAGAGAGCCAGCGTGTTATTTTTTCTATGACGTCATTTCAATGAATGTCAGTTGTTTTCGATGAAGTTTTCAAATATAATAAATTATTGTAGTATTATGATAATTTTGAAAATATTACCGAGGAATGTATCACATTTTAGAGATGTTTAAACCAGGCAATTTATATTTCAATGCCGTCATTTGAATGAAGTGCATTTTTTTCGATGAAGATTTAAGTTTTCAAAAATAATAAAGTAATGTAGTATTGTGATAAGTTTTAAAATATTACCGAGGAATGTATTGCATTTTAGAGATGTTTAAATAAAATTGCATTGAAGTTGGAAAGTGTTTCATAATCAATGCTTTAAGCATAATTGATCTTTCTTGTTTTTTAATGAAACATTGCATTAAAAATGAAACACAGCATACTTATTTTTGTAGTGATTATTGCCAATATGTTTCTAAAATTAAATAGACCTATTTATATAGTTTAATACTTTACATTTTTCTAAATCTTTCAAAATGCATACAATTAAATGATTTAAAAATATAGGATAATACAAAAATGTATTGTCCTATATATATATATATATGTATGTATATTGCTGGGCATTTCCAAAATATAGGAGCCATAGAAAATGTTGGAGAAGCAAAATCACTGAAAGTTACTTATTTATTTTTTTACCCATTGAAATGCTCGCGGGCACTTAGAAAGTGATCGGAAAAAGCACTTACCCTCTGGTGGTAGAGTCTGAGATGTTGTTTCTGCAATATTGCCTTCCACGAGACGAGCCACACAGAAGATGTTGAGCGTGTCTTCCGGTAACAAGGCATCTCTAAATTGAAACAGTTGCGAACTCTCAATAACATCAGACCATGTATACGTGAAATGGAAAAATCCATTTCTAAATTCATATTCATCCTCCAAAGACTGGTATATAGATCCATCAAACGCTTTTATTCCGAGGGTGAATTTAATATGGTGCTTCTTGGTTTGGTATCGTTTAAATTCACCGTAGGATAGACGCAAAGCGATCTTGCCACTTAATTCCGACAAACCGATCCGAAATGTTGCATCTGAGAGTAAAAAGTAATCACTACATAAATTTTTCGTACGGTCGATTTCTGAGAAATTTCCGATCTTCCACTCCACATTCACATAACCTCTTGTCTCGCGTATGGTACCGGCTTCCATGCCCACAATGGTGAATTCAGTTTTCTGTTGAATCTAAAAACAAAAAGGGCCAAATTAAATAAAGTTACAACATAATATTATCAAAAGCATTTTTCAAAGTAAATTTGTTTTTTTATCTTTTTTTCAAAATTCGCAAATTTATTTATTTGTTTAGTATCAGGAATGTATTGTTACGAACGTGCAATGCTCCGTTTGGCGCCTCCTCTTTCGTTTGTCTCGAAGAAAATACGACGAAAATACAGTGCATGACGTCAGCATGAGGTGTGGATGACGTGAGTTCAAGATTTCCAGATTTGGAGAATAATCTTCAAATTGGCGACTTCCGGAATGTTCCAGAAACTTCTCGATAGAAAGATTTTTCTTTGAGATATAGAGTTTTCCAGAAGTTTAAATGGAGAGACTATAAAAAGGACTCACCCCACCATTGCAGGGGAGTTGAGAGAAGAGCCACCACTGAACCTGACAGCAACACTGACCACTGAATCTACAACCACTGAATCTGAGGCACAAGGTTAGACTGACAAAATACTTCAATAAACTATACAGTTATGGTACTCACAATCGCACCTCTGTGTTTCTCCAAGATTGGACAGGGAATCAGAGATTAAAAAGAAACAGTCCCTTCTCTTTGGACTACTTGATGGGCTATATTGAAACCAGTGTTGAGGGACACTCTCTGAAACAATTCAATTAATTAAATTTTACTAGTCACGAATCAAATTTACTAGTCACGAATCAAATTTACTAGTTTACGAATCAAATGCAAATAGGAAGGAATAGTTATGCACTTGCTAAATAAAGGAATCAAATGCAAGTAGAAAGGCATAGTTATGCAGCGGTATATATAGAGCTGTAACACGATGAACACCACACGTTCGTATTCAGATACTGACGATTATATATCCACGCATGCACAAATCTAATGGTCGGGTAAAATTAAAATCAGAAATTTTAGTATTAATTTAAACATCAGTAATCGTAGAAACACTAGACAATTCAATTTATTAAATTTTACTAGTCACGAATCAAATTTACTAGTTTACGAATCAAATGCAAATAGAAAGGATTAGTTATGCACGTGCAGAAAATATACTAATCCTCAGACAACGATCGAGTAAAGGAAAATTAAAGGATTAAACGAAATTAAAGGAAATAATGATCATTAAAACTTACCACGTGCTCTGATTTTCTTTAACACACCAACACTACACAAGCAAAACACAATACTGAATATTTTCCCTCAAGATTTCCCTATTCCTCAAATTCCCTACAGCATCAGCGCCACCTAGTTGGTTTCGGAATTTAACATTACGGAGCCTTCCTGCTCGGAGCTGCTTTAATAAATGACTAATGGTGTCAAAATTCAAAACTATAACCCAATGTATTTTCTTTCGTGAAGGGAAAGAGCTATATCTACAAGAATGTTGTTATCAAATTTATTGCATAATATTACATATAAAAAGTCAACATATTTCGGAATAGTTAATACTTTTTACTTTCCTTATATACATAGTATAATGTATAAGGAATTATATATTTAGTATAATGTATAAGGAAAGCATTGTGATGGAGTCAAAAATTCGAAATCTAGTTTTTGATGAGAGAGCACGTTACAAGCATCCCTGAACACGAACCAGACGTTTTTGAGGTGATGTCTGTGTGTGTGTGAAAGTATGTGTGTGTGAAAGCATGTGTGTGTGTGACTGTAGAGACTGTGGGTACCTCGCGAACAAATTAAACGATCTGGACAAAATTTGATACAAATATCATAATCAGTGAATACTGGAAGCCTATTGTTTTTACGCGCAATCGAATGTTAAGAATTCTCCTAAATTTTGAAATGAAATTTTAAAAAATCATCAAAAAATGAAAATGTTCAATAAAGTTATGTAAATAGTCATTTTTTAAGTAATTTTTCATTAGAAAACGATAAACATAAACTTTAGAACTCTAGCATAAACCTTTCTCGAGATATTGCACATTTTTCAAATAAATTTATCAAAACATCACATAAAATTAAAAAAAATATTAACTTTTGTAAAATCTGCTTACTTTTCATATGCAATATTATGTGATAAATTTATAATCATCATTCTTATAGATCTAGTTCGCTCCATTCACGACAGAAGACACTTTGAGTAATAGCATTCTTATTTGACGCCATTAGAAGTTTATCTACTAAAGAATAACCTATTTCTGCATCCACAATGCTTAACGAAATTTTGGCGGGAATTTGGCGATGAATTCGGTTTTTTAAGGGTTATCAAATTGACGAAATTAATAAAAATCAATGAAAATGAAGACTAATTGATAAAATTCCAATATCTTGGAAAGTGTACTAGTATAAGAATCTCCTATAGGAGGAAATACTTTGAGATAGGTTTGTATTTGGACGCGATTAGTCTTTTATCTACTATAAGAATAAGAATAACCTATTTCTCCGACCATAATGCTTAACGAAATTTTGGCAACGAATTTGGAGGAATATCGCCAACTTGGAGAGTTTTAAAATGTCGCCAAATTGATTAAAATGTTGCCAAATTGATAAAAAAATGTCTCCAAATAGATAAGAATTACGCTAAATCAATGAAAATGACAACTGATCAATGAAAAATCAATATTTTGGAAAGAAAATAAGAAAAACCGATTTCGTTGTCTCTAACACTTGACGGAATTCTGGCGACGAACTATAGGTGGCATATCTCCAACTTGGCTAGTTTTTTTAAAGTGTTGCTAAATTGATAAAAATATTTTTAATAAAATGCCAAATTGATCAAAATATAACCAAATTAATAAAAATGATGCCAAATGGAATGCAATGTTTCGCAAATTTTTAATTCCGTTGTATGTTGGGCTTTCCTTTTATTATATAAGAAATGCTACTCTAAATATAGCCAACTTGGCGATATTCAACCCCACATTGACGAAAATATCGTCCAAATTTAAAAAATGAAGCCATGTTAATAAAAATTATGTATAATTGATGAATTTATTAATATATTTAAATACATGGACTATATTGCTTATTCAGAATGTTATCCATATTGATAATTGATAATTGTTAATTTAGAGTTGCGTAAAATATAAGTTAATTGGGTACGAAATAGTTTTACCGGAAAAGCGCCAAATGAAAAATTTAACGTTACAAATATTGTGCCTTGGATTTTTTTCATCTCTTTTTCACCGTTAAGGAAGTAAATTCGTTGCATTATATAAGGAAAGGCATGTGCTGCCCACATCAGATTTTTTTTGTTTTGGAATGCTAATATAACAAACAAAATATTGCAATAAATAACTTTGCATTAACCTGGTTCTACTTTATTATGATTTCATAGTGTACATGACAGTAAAATACCAAGCTATAGCTTGGTATTTCAGTGGCATGTATATATATATATATATATATATATATATATATATTGGAAATATATATATTAGTAATATATATATATTGGAAATAAGGGTTTTGAAACTTTTATAGTAGTTTTATGAAATGTGGAAGAATCTCAAGGCAAATTGATTACGGATTCCTCCGAAATCAACACAAACTACCTAAATTGAAATTCCTCATTCTTATAAAAATAAGAAAAACAAGAAAGATCAATCATGCATAAAGCATTGATTATGAAACCTTTTCAACTTCAACGCAATTTTATATAAACATCTCTAAAATGCGATACATTCCTCGGTAATATTTTTTAAATTATCACAATACTACATCAATTTATTACATTTGAAAACTTAAAACTAAACTTCAAAAGGAAAAAAAATGAACTTCATTCAAATGACGGCATTGACATATAAATTGCCTGGTTTAAACATCTTTAAAATGCGATACATTCCTGTGTAATATTTTTAAAATTATCATAACACTACAATAATTTGTTATATTTGAAAACTTCATCGAAAACAAATGAACTTTATTCAAATGGCGTCATCCAAATATAAATCGCCTCTATATAAAAGCAGCATTTCATTCATAAACATTTTTTCAATCCTTTCATTCATCACAATAGTATAATAATGTATGTTATTTAAAAACTTAAAATCATGGAGGTACAAGTAATTTAACTCTGTGCTTAAAACTTCATCGAGAACATCGTCTGTTTGGTTCTTTGTCTAAAATTAATGAATGTTTCATTCATATCAACTATAATGCAGACTCCATGAGCTAAATAATTTTGCGTTAAAGAAATTCAGCAATTCTTATTCAACTCATTCTAGAGCTTTTAGTGTTTACATTTTTCATAAGTGAAAATTAAGCTTCATTGTAGAAATAATCAAAGTTAGATAATCATTTGAACTCAAATAAATTGTAATTGCGTTGTTTCAGTATGTAGATGCACAGAATTTAAGCAAAAATAAAGCGGTTTTAGGACGGATACAACACTAGAATTAAAAAGAACTTTAAAAATCACGTTTTTGATACAAGATGGATGCCATACTTCAATTTGAAGTGGGTCACGTAATCTCTTCATATAATGGTCACGTGATCTCTTCATACAATGGTGACGTGAGCTCTTCATATAAAGGGTGTAATTATAATTTTCATTTTTATTTAGAAAGCTACTGAATATATTTTGCTGAAAATTTTTTTTATATATTTTATGGGATAATTTGAGTATTTCCTAAAATTTTCGAAGCAATTTGTGAATTTTAAATTTGCTTAAAGAATGTTTGAAAAATTAGGTCCCATAGTGTTCAATGTATATCATTTTTTCCACTCGGGTTCAATCCAAAACTAATTGAATGATATTATTCATTGATATTCCCGTAGATCTCACAGACCGTCTGAACAACATACTAAAATTTCATCTTGATAAAATCATTTTTTCGGCAGTTATCGTGCTAACGGACAGACAGACAGACATACAGACAGAAAGAATGAACAAAGTCATAAACACTTTTCAACTATGTTGTAAAGTGTTAAAAAAATTGTTGTGGGCAACACTTGCCTTTCCTTATATAATGCAATGAATTTACTTATTTAACGGTGAAAATGTGATAACGAGATCCAAGGTACAGTGTTTGTAACATTAAATTGTACATTTGGTGGTTTTTCGGATGACAACATGTGAAACTATTTCGTACCCTATTAACTTATATTTTAAGTCTCTCAATTAACAATTACCAATATTGATAGCATCCTAAATAAGCAGTATAGTCCATATATATATATATATATATATATATATATATATATATATATATATATATATATATATATATATATATATATATATATATATATATATATATATATATATATATATATATATATATATATATATATATATATAGTCCATATATATATATATTAGCTATATAGTCCATATTGGCAATCTAAGGCAAAATATCTCCACGTTGACGATACTTTGCTAAATTGTTCGATAAGGTCACTAAATACATCACCAAGTGTTACAGACAAACGGAGAGAAAAGCATTTCTTATATACTATAACAAGGTTAGTTACGACAAGTGGGGCCGCTTGAGTATATTACGAAAGGAAAAATACATTATAAAAAAATTGCAATTGAAATAAAATTTAACTCCCTATTAACAAAATAACTTTCTAGAATTTTCTATTTCTGGAATTATTTTCTGAAAGAACATGTGATGTCACTGGGGTCTAGTTTAAGAGAGTATTTTCCGTCTTCCGATGAAAATATCGATCTGATGAAAAATCCATTCCTGAAAACAGAAAACGAATTGCCATCTAATTTATAAATATCAACTTATTGAACTATCTAGAGATTCGTCTTTGAAGGTAATATTTCCTTCAATGGCATTACTTGATTTTTGGTTAGATACACAGCCCTTGTATCCTGATGTTGCTAGAACGGTTATAAAATACTTGATGCCTTTTGCAACCACTTACATGTGGGAATCTACCTTTTCATCTCTCGTCTGCATAAAAAGTAAATTCAGAAATAGACTCAATGTGGAAGCAGACCTGCGACTAAAAATGTCTTCCTTGGAACGAGACATTCAAAAGTTAACAACATCAGCCATCTAAAAACTAGTGCAATTTGAATACTAAATTTTGAATTAAGTATAAAAAGATTTATAGAATAAAAAGGTTTATAGAACACTTATTTTCACTGTGTATTTTACTATACCTTCCAAATCGACAAAATATTTTTTTACATTTTATTTTTCCTTTGGAGGAAGGGGAGGGTGGCGCAGACATATAACATGAACATAAAGGTAGCCGCGACTCGATAAAGGTTGGGAACCCCTGTACTAGAAAGTATGCCCATCATATGACGGAAATCAGAATATATATTAGAATTTTTATTTTAATCAGAAACATTACTTAACATATGCCGTCATTTTAATCAATGTGGCGACATTTCTGTCACTATAGCAACATTTAAAATAGTCGCCAAGTTGGCGACTAAATTTTCCGCCAAGCGTTACGGATGGACGGAGAAATTGGTTATTCTTATTGTCTAGTAGTCTTATGTTCTTTTCGATATTGAAATTTCATTAATTAATCATAATTTTCATTGATTTAGAGAAATTTTCATCAATTTGGCGACATTTTCGTAAAATTGGCAACATTTAAAAAGTCGCCGATATTCCGCCAAAATCTCTCCAAGCGTTATGGACGGAGAAATAAATTATTTTTATAACAGATAAAGGACTATTGGCGTCCAAATACAAAAGTACTACCCAAAGTAACCTTTCTCATGATTGGAACTAGCTAGATCCACGAGAATAATGTCACCAAATTTATCGCATGATATTACTTATGAAAAGCGAACATATTTCACAATAGTTAATATTTTTTTTTAATTTTATATGATTCTTTGATAATTTTTTTGGAAAATGTGCAATATCTCGAGAACAGTTCCTACTAGCCTTCTAAAATTTATGTGAATCGTTTTCTAATGAAACATTACATAAGAAATGTCTATTTATGTAACTTTGTTAAAGATTTTGAATTTTTGATGATGTTTTCAATATTTCACTCGCAAATTTAGGTGGGTTCTGATTGAGTATAAAAACAATAGGCTTCTAGTATTCACGGATTGCAGTTTTTGACCAAATTTCGTTCGAATCTCCCCATTCGTTCGTGAGACATCGTTTCCACAGACTCACTGACACACACATACACAGCCATCACCTCAAAAATGTTCGATTAGTGTTCAGGGATGCTTGAAACGTGCTCTCTTATCGAAAACTTGAATTCGAATTTTCGACCCCGTTACAATACTTTCCTTATACATTATACTATGTATATAAAGAAATTAATAAAACAGTTCCTCTCCCACAAAGCACATTGTACGGAAATTAACATTACCCCTCTGGTGGATGAACCAGAACAGGATATCAGTTTATCACACACAAAGCACAACACAAAAGGATATTTCTCATGCACAGACAATACTGAAGAATTGTGAACTACACTGTCAATAATGCAATTTCCTGTGTTAACCATCGAGGTAAGATACAAGGTATTTTAAACATAAGGTAGGTCAGAGAAGGGGGGTTGCTTTTCGACCGGGAGAGAAACTTGAAGCGTGACGTCACTGACTTACAAGTCAAGAAGAGGGGACATAGAGATACGTGTATAAAGTTTAGAAAGTTCGCGTTTATCATTCGAAAAGGAGATAAGATCATTCGTAATAAAATTTTAGAAGAATGAAATTAAATGATTCTACTCATAAATGCATAGGGTTATCATTAAAATATTATAATACATATATTATTTATAATAAAACTGAAATATATCGTGAAAAGTGTAGTAAATATAAAAATTACATTTCAAGTGTTTTAATACAGATATGATGATATGAATAAATATCTAATCATCGGATTTTTAAAAAATAGTATCCATTATCTTAAACATTGATAATACTTTCTACATGTAATATAATATGTATTTCAAAAATATCTAATTACGTAAAAAATCCCACATACATATAACATATATTGATGGCTAGGAAATATCATCAATCTAGTAGTTACATAACTATATATTATATTAAGAAGCGTAGATCGGATCTTGGGAAAAGGGGGGAGTTGACGGTCGAATGGATGGTCAATGACAGTAGATTTATTTTATTTACCCAACAAAAAGACGATGCATTTTGTGAGCTAGTAGAGTATTATGACTCTTGGTTAAGCCACTGGATCTGTCAGTTTCACAAAGATATTTTAAGCATGCAAAATTGATGTTAATAAACTTTATAGCGTTTTAAATATATAAACTATGTACAGTTTTAAAATTTTAAAGCAATGTTCACGTGGATCATAAATAATAAATCAATACATACCATTTTTATGCCATGATACTGCTTTTACACCAGTTAGAGGCTTTTCTTTGCTTTTTTCTCTCTACTAATTGTGGCATGAAAGTCTTACTTAAGTGTTTAATGCGAATGAATGTTCTGGTTCGTGAAAACAAAGTTATGGCTTTTAGTGGTGTAGAAGGTGAAGTGTTTGCTAACTTTGACTGCAAGTTCTTAATGACGCATTTCTCTTTTGATATATATGCGCCATGCATTTCTAAGAAAGTATGCTCCCACTTTTTTATTTCTTCTGAAAAATGTGCCGCTGGCTTTTAGTTTTACTGTAAATAAATTTTTTATGCATTATATTTCAACTTTGATGATTTTAGTTTTGTATTCTAAGCTTTTTACATATCAAAACGAAATGTCCCATAACTTCAGATGATGTGAATATAATGTCAATATTATGATTACTAAAGAATTGCGTTTTGTGATTATGTATATTAATAACTAAGTAAAATGCTTAAGGTATTTAAAATTAACTTTTCATACATTTTGCAATAAACTAAACTGTGTAAATTAGCTTACAAAATGCTAATATCTCCCTCCCCCTCCTCAAAAAAAAAAAGAAAACTCCATAATTGCTAGTATCAGAAATATAAATTGTTTTTATATATTTTAGATAATGCATATGAAGTCGTTTTTATTTTATTAATTTTGTTTTTTTGGATTACTTAGAGGACCACCTATTTTACATATCAATGAAACATGTCAATCATAAGTATTTTTTATACTGCTATATTAAAAACATTATTTTTAACTGCGGTATTAATGGTATGTGAGATTTTTGTGCCGTTGGCTTCTTGTTTTAATCGTTTAACCGGCTTCAAATTCAAAATTAACCCGAAAATATTCTTCAAAATCTTCATCAGAAAAGTGACTCGAACAGACAGTTGCGTTAGCAATGTTTATTTTATCCTCTCTTTTGCACTTCACGATCCATAATTTTTGGAGTGTAGGATCTTTGGAAATCTATGAAAACTGATAGATCCCATTGACTTCTTATAATAATTTGAACACAAAGCAACAGAGCATCAACCAGGCATTTTTGTGCTTACCAAAATTATATTTTATATACGTGAAAATACTAATATATATATACATCTATAATACACAAATTTACAATTAAACTTCACTTTTACGATAGAATTACAAATTATATTAAAACAACGGCTGACACAGTCTATGTTTTCCCATAGAAATGAATGCTAGTCGGAGAAACTGGCACTTCTCCTTCTAACCTAGTGACGTCACCAACGGCGATAACGTCCGCCTTCTAGAATACTGTCAACGGCGGCATTCTGGTCTTTTGATCTCTGACCCTCCCTGGGTAAGATAGAGGCATTATATCTGGAGTCGAAGCTGCCAACAGAACGCAAACAGAACGGTCTTCAGAGGGGCAAAGTTGGAAAAATTATCTGTGGAAGGATTACTAATTCCAGGGAAGAGCACCTGGGAACTGCATTCCAGACAAAACGGCAAGATCGTGTCCCGGCAGGTCAACTACTTTAGTCTACATCACAAGCACATGTAAGTTGCACTTCTAGGCATTCATACTGTGTATGCCAACAGGGAAAGGTAATTAAACGTTGAATTTGTTTTTATAACCACAGACAATATAAATTGTTATAGGAATCAAAAGATTAGAAAGTAAAAGACTTTCATATAAAGGTAAGTTATATTTTTCTTTCATTATATTAAACCATGAATCATAAATTTTGTAGTGAATTTTACTTATATGCTTATCAATTTTATGTTTACATTTTATCTTCTTTTTTGTAAAAATACTTAATTGGATCACTTCGCTGGAAAAAATGTTTTATAAATTTACTTCTATAAAAGTTTTTCGTTGTGGTTACTTAAGGGGTGGCGTTTAAAAACCTTTCCGGACAATGCCAGCTAAAAGCAGACGATACCAATATACCTCAACCAATTAGTTTTTGATAACCTATGACAAGTTAAAAGACGCTTATATGTCAGTATCTACATAAAATGCTAACAATTTGTACGTTTGTTGAAAATACGACGGCATTTATGTATATATAAAAAAAAATCTTATGTGTGCAGCGCGCATGACTGCGCATGACTTTCCTCATATAATGCAATGAATTCACTACTTTCACAGTAAAAAAAATAGGTAATAGATACTTATATTCTCTCCAAGATATTGAATTTTCGTGAATTAGTCGTCATTTTTATCGATTCGGTGAGATTTTCGTTAATTTGGTAACATTTAAAAAGGTCGCCGAGTTGGCGACATTCCTCCAAATTCGTCGCCAAAATCTCGTCAAGTGTTGTCTTTTCCGTGATATTGAACATTATTTCCGTGATATTGAACTTTCATCAATTAATCGTAATTTTCTTTGATTTAGCGTCATTTTTATCACTTTGGAGACATTTTCGTAAAATTTGCAACATTTAAAAAAGTCGCCAAGTTAGCAGTATTCCGCTAAAATCACTCCAAACGTTATGGGCACAGAAATAAATTATTCTTACAGCAGATAAATGATTACTGGCGTTCAAATACAATACTCAAAGTATATTTTCTCACGAATGGCTAGATCTACGAGAATAATGTCACCAAATTTATCGCATCATATTACATATGAACACGTTTCTCAATAGTTAATATTTTTTTTAATTTATGGGATTTTTTGATAAATTAATTTTTAAAATGTGCAATATCTCGACAACGGTTCCCGCCCGCGTTCACGTTAATCGTTTTCTAAGGAAAAATTATATAAGAAATGTCTATGTGCGTAACTTTATTAATGGTTTTGATTTTTTGATATTTTTTTTAAATTTCACTCGAAAATTTAAGGAGGTTCTGAACATTCGAATGTGTTTAAAAACAACAGGCTTCCAGTATTCACGGATTGTAATTTTTGTACCAAACTGTATTCGAATCGCTTCATTCGTTCATGAGATATCGTCTCCAGAGACTCACTGACACACACACACAGACATCACCTCAAAAATGTTCGATCCGTGATCAGGGATGAAACGTGCTCTCCCGTCGAAAACTCGAATTCGAATTTTCGACCCGCGTCACAATACTTTCCTTATACATTATACTATGTATATAAGGAAAGTAATAATTTAAATTTTTTAATATTTTAAACTTTTTTAAGTACAACTATGAAGTTTTTGAGCGAGTTTTCGTTTCACTTTGCTTACTTTTTCAAAACATCGTCTAAACTATAAAAAATCAGTAAACCACAAACATTTTCAATAGAATTCCAATTTCTAGATTAATAATTGGATTTTATGAAGCTCATACTTTTTGAGAAATTGTCTTGCTAAGTTGAAGAGGATTAAAAATTTTCCGCTATTCAGGTTCTCATAAACTGAAAGTGCTACTATGAACTATAAAAAGTAATTTGTAGCCCTTCAAGAAATTCAAGTTTTCGGAAAAGCACGTTTCAAGCATCCATTTAAGTCTAATCGAACGTTTTTGAGGTGATGTGTGAGATTGAGTCTGTAGATGCGATATCTCAAGAAAGAATAAACCGTTTCGAATTCAATTTGGTACAAATATTGGAATCGGTAAATACTGGAAGCTTATTGATTTGAAACTTAATCAAATGTTTGGAAGATCCTCAGATTTTCGAATGAAGTTTTGAAAAAATCATTAAATATTAAAAATTTCAATGATGTTACGTTAATGATCATTTTTTATGCAATTTTTCATTAGAAAACCAATGACACCAAATTTTGAAGGCTAACATGAAGTGTTCTCAAGATGTTGACCGTTTTGCTAATAAATTTATCTAAAATATTACATAAAATTTAAAAAGGATTAACTATCAAGAAATAGGTTTACTTTCTATGCATTATTATGTAACAAGTTTATCAACATCAATGTCGCGGACCTAGTTCATTCCATTCACGAGAGAAGATGGTTGTGTAATAGATTCGTATTTTTAAGATCAACAACTTACCAGTAGTCACTTAAAAAGGTCTTATTTCCATTTGTATGTAATACTTTGCAATAAATTTGGCGAACTTGGCAGCCAATTTAACGTAGCAAGTGAAAGAGTAAAGTTTGGTGACTGGTCTAATTATTTTCTTATATATTTTCCTATATATATATATATATATATATATATATATATATATATATATATATATATATATATATATATATATATATATATATATATATATATATATATATATCGGCTCCAAAAAATAGTGTTATCCATTCTTTCATGGTTTTCGATAATCGTGGTCACATCTCGGTCAGTTTCTAAACTCTTGGGTTTATCTCTCCCAAAGTATGTACTGCTACTTCCACTTCCTCTGGTCTGGATTATTCCCACGTGGTATTAAACGAGGTGAGCGTTCAGACTGTAGCATGTGGTGGACTCATTTGAAGATTATTCACGGTGGCGACCTTTCGACATGTGAGTTGCTCTTTTTTGCAAGTTCGTATATTTGTGCGCTATATTTTTCATGTTCATGTCTATGTGGTATTTTATATTTCATGTTTATGTGGTATTTTATGTTTTATAATTGAATTTTATCCTATTTGGGTTTTTTCTGTTATTCTCGTTATTCCGTTGTTGGGCACAGATTGCATAATATTTGAACCACGTGTTTTTATGCAATCATAGAAACAACGAATTTTAGTATGTCTGTCTAGAATGTGCCCCTGAAGACGTTTCTGGCAGATATACTATTCTTTAATATATTTCCCTTGTCCTGACCTCTCCGTGCTCTACTTTTCCGGCCCTTCCTCGTTGCTTTTTGCTATTCACTACACGCTTTTATATTGCTCGCAGTTTGATACTGTGGTTACTGATTCTCACTCCTGCACTTTAGTATTTGTTATTTTAATTAATATATATATATATATATATTTATCCAATGACCAGGCACTTGACTCATCGTCATTCGCCCATAAATCGGCCTTATAAGTGATCCATTTAGCCGTCCTAGGGACGTTGCCCCAGGTGCACCAGAGGGGGGGCGTAACACACTGCGCCCACATCACAACATCCATGCCTTACGTGGGGCTCGAACCCACAACGTGGCGGTCGTGCGATTGCTTTGGAAGCGCATGCCATGACCACTCGACCACCACGCCGGCATATTTTCCTATATGATTGTATATACTAATTAAAATTCAGTTTCACGTGTATTGTGTTTCCCCGCATATAAGGTTTTTATCGGCTCCACAGACAAACGTTAAATCCGGGGGTTCTTGTTTAAGGAAATTGCAAAATGTCATGAATATATTATCATTGAATTTCAGTTATTACACTAACTTTCTGTTTATCCAGCATCCGATAGCCCGGAACGCCTCTCGAACCGTTCGGCTAGAGTGAGGTACAGCCGCGGGAAAAAAAACGCCCCACCTTATGTTAATCGAGCATCGTTCATCGTAGAGAAAATTGAATGATGCCATTCGATTAGGAATAACATCCTCTACAAATTAATGTGCGTAAAATTTGCATAAGGGGCCGTCTTTATATCTAAACGCGCACAAACTTTGAAATTTCCAATGACAACACCCAATTTTGACGTCACCCACAAGTTCTAGACCCCCAAATTAGTCCAAATTCAAATTTTCATAACGTTTCTATCTTTATATCCCAAGATATTCAATATTCCGGAATGTGCAATTTTCGGGGATCAGCTCCGTATTGAAAAGCGCAATTTGAAGGGCGACGTTTCGTTGATGGACCACAGCACTGTTGTAAATTATTAAACTATCCTCTTGAAATTCAGCATTATGGCTTACCTCACAGACAAAGGATCGCAGGTCCGATTCCTGCATGAGAGGGTGAGCATTTTCATGGCTGTGTGTGGTGTTGTCTTGTGTGTGTGTGTGTGTGTGTTACAACGAGTTAGTATATACTACCTCGATGGTGTGCTACTAAGGCAGTGGGCATGTAATGGGTAGGATTATGTGAGCCTCAAATAGGACACGATTATTAGGAGTAAAAAGCCGTACTGGATACGTTGCTAAAAACTTATGGGGCATTCGTGCCAGGGTCAATAAAAGAAAGAAGAAATAAACAAAAATGAAATGTTTATTTTCAAATGTTATTTTATAATGCTGTTTCAAAAATATTTATTATTTTATAATGCTGTTCCTCGCGTCAAGTGCCCAAGCATACGCGCAATATATAGTCGAAGCATACGCGCAATATATAGTCGAAGCATACGCATTTCAAACATATATACCGCAGTAAAACTTTAAATAAGAATGTTATTAAGTGTGATAAGTCTGCTTTGTAATACAGCTAAAAAATCTGATATGGGCAACACATGACTTTCCTTATATAATGTAATGAATTTACTACTTTTACAGTAAAAAAAATAGGTTTTTCTTATAGTAGATAGTAATATTCTTTCCAAGATATTGAATTTTCGACAATTAGTCATCATTTTTCATTGATGTAGCGTCATTTTTATCTATTTGGCGAGATTTTCGTTAATTTGGCAGCATTTCAAAAAGTCACCAAGTTGGCGACATTCCGCAAAATTCGGCGCCAAAATCGCGCCAAGCGTTATGGACGAAGAAATAAGTTATTCTTACAGCAGACAAATGACTATTGGCGTTCAAATACAAACGTATTACTCAAAGTATCTTTTTTCATGAATGGAACGAGCTAGATCCACGAGAATGTTGTCCCCCAATGTGTCGTATTAAGAAGTTTTCCCTTCACATAGGATAACAAAATAAAAATTCTACAGAATTTTTTTTTAAAGATACGCAGTTGAAAATCAGTATGCTGACTGTCCTGTATCATTAAGAGATAGAGAAGGCTAATTTTGTCAGTAGCATATCTATAAACCACATCACGTGGTCTCAGCCCTGGCAACAATATTGCAACCGTGAATGTAAGATAGACTGTTAAGACTTAATTGTATTAACATGAATGCTGCAGTAGCAAAGAGATATCGAAATAAAATTTCCATCATAAATGATATTGATCCATGTATTTTGGATTCCGAAAACGGATCAACATTTTCTTGAGCTACATTATTGCCGATTACACACAGACTTGCGCTCAATATAGTATAGAAACATTTCAGACTTAATACTTTATGAATAAATAAGCTATTTTACATTAATAGACAGTAATAAACTTACCTGTTATTAGATGCTTATCACAAATTAAATTTTCATGGATATAAGAACTTAAATTTTGAAGTTGTCAATATTATCGTATCCTTCCTCTTAAGAGCTGAAATAGCTTTCTCATGTTTTTCCTATTTTAATTTAATATTACTGGGTTTTCCTATTTTGGGAATACAGGGAATTCTAAATAAGAAATAGAATCTCTATCACTTGGACTATCACATCCCAAACAGCACAAAAGCTCGACATAATTATAAACTTGTCCTTCAAATCTCACGCTTCTCTTACAAACTCAAATGGATCAAGTCAATAAATGATCGCGTTCACGTGGTGTCCTAAAAAAGCTTTTGAAGCAGACAATACAGAACGTGTGACGTTATATTGGAAAGCTGTATATAATATGAACTGAACTGATTGAGTGAGAGCGGGGGTATCAAAATTATCTAGAACTTCCATTACAGATATAATCTTGGTTCTGGTGTCATTCCACCCATTTCTTATTCGAAACCAAGAAATAAATCTAAAATTTTAATAGAATTAGGGGTGACGTTATAATAATACAAAGGAATAATAATGATAAAAAAAAAACTCAGAACCCCACTTTGTTTAATTTCCAGTATTTTTACTCTAGCTAAAATATTGGCTCTGGTTTCATTCGATTTGTCTTAGCTTCCAGGTCAAGGAAAGGAAAATGTGTAATATTTTAAAAGAAAATCGAATTAGGAGGGACGACACATAGGAATATTTAAATATTTCAAAACACTTTTAAAAATCATCCAGAACTTCCGCTCAAGCCAAAATCTCGGTTTTAGTCTCATTTACATTCGATTCATCTCAGCTTGCAGATCAAGGAAAGAATTGAAAATTAAAAAATTTCGAATTACGGGTCACGATATAAAGGGATTTTCAAAACCACTTTGCCTCTCAAAAATGTACTCTATTCCAGTTGTATGCTTAAATTTGAAACGGTTTTTGATATTTAGAACTTTCATTATGTGTGTATGTGCCACACTCAGTGACCACTGACCATTGAGAACGAAAGAAGCGGAGATGAAATGGCTAGTATAAAAATAACTGGGAAAACGTAATTATCGAAATATCATTCATTTTAATTAGCATTCTTTCTTTTTCAGATTCAACAGAAAAAAATATTCGTTCTGATACGTGATAATAATATCATTGAAAACATACAGAGAAGTATTGAAGATGTCCAATATGATACGGGACACACTGGGTTATGTGGACGTGGAGTGGAAGATCGATAACTTCTCTAAAACAAAAGACGATTTAACTAGTCCACACTTTTTACTCTCAGATGGCACATTTTGTCTCTACATGCTTCCAAATGGTGACACACCAGATGAAAATGGCTGGGTATCTTTGTATTTAATAAAGCTAGATCTGATAACGGAGGAGCATAGAGTTAGCGTCTGCATGGGATTGAAAAAGAAGGATGGTTCAGTGTTCAACTCTGAAAAGTGTGATTACGTATTTACAAATGATGACTGCTTTCAAGGATGGCCTAAATTTATAGAGTACTCGAAACTACTTGAAATGAAAGATGTCCTGTTACCTAAAGATACGCTCAAAATATTCTGTGTGGCTCGTCTGATGGAGCGTAATACCGTGGAAACAACATCTCAGACAATGCCAGACAAAGGTAAATGTATTTTTTTCTCTTACATTTTAAGTGCGTGTGCATTTATTTCAATGTGCAATAAAAAGGGTGGGAGGAGACCCGTTTTCAAAGGTTCTGCTTGTGTCCTAAGCTGGATGCTGGACTTTTTTTAACTATCTTACATTAATGGTTATTATGCTTTTATGTTGTCACGTATTAAAAGGACGCGTCCCAGGGAAAGCAGATTGTGAATATTGTTAGCCGTAAACGGCCAATTTGAACACTTTTAAAGTTTTACAAACTTTAAAAGGAAAAGTTTTAAAATTTAATTTTAAAAAAATCTAATTAAAATTTTGGAAAAAATCCTTTAAGTTGCATTAGTTTAGGTATATATGCTGCTGTGTATAAAACTTCTGCAAGTGTGGTAACTATACATCTGCAAGTGTGGTAACTATACATCTGCAAGTGTGGTAACTATCGACATATTCTTCCTTTTATTAATATAGAAAAGAAAATGCAACTGATGTTGTCCTGGATATCAGACGAGAGTTTGTGGTGTCCGCTTATGCGACTAAGCAATAGTTTATTTATTTATTCTTAATATTATAAGCGGGTGTATTGATAAAGTTTTCTTTGGTTTTCGAGAATTCGCTGAAAGTTCCGATGAAAGAAATATAACGAACGCTTTATCAATATGCTTGCTTATTACAACCACAACGAAAACAAAAAAATCTTTCGGAGGTGCATCAGCTCGAGCTCTAAAGTACCAGTCTACCAAATTTCATGGAATATTTATTTCTCCTTCTACAGAGTTATTTAAAAAACTTAATAACATTCATAAATTTGATATTACCGCATTTATTGTTTTCTTCATCATCAATTTTCTTTATAACATACTGTACTGTATTTAATAGCAAAATTTCTCCTTATTATTGTTTATACTTCGTCTATATAACATTTAATCGAAAATTAAAACTGTCTTCACAATTCTACCATAAAATTGCATTTTGTCTGCCGGCAGATGATATTAACATACATTCTTTTGCCTTCTTATTTTGATAAGATTTTTCGTTGATCAGGGGTCATTTCTTGTTCATCCATTTATAAGATTTTTTCCAATCAAAATTGACATCTGCCTTAAACAGGGGCAGTAAAAGTGTCTTTATTTTGGCGATAGTCTGTCGTTTCTATTAAGTTTTGATTTGTTACATCTCTGTCTGCCCAATGGTCCCCCCTTTATACTCATAAAAACGTGTCTACTTCCGCCCAAATTTTTCCTCGTCGTCTATCGGCTTCTCGCTTTCTTTATCGACTGTCCACTGATCAGTTTTCTCATGCTGGGGAGCTTCAAAAGAGCCGACCTTCACAGTCAAGCTTCCCACTTCCGGCTGGAACGAATTCTTTTCAACTTGAAAATAATGGGGTGCTGTTATCCTTTTCACTTGAAAATTTCAAGTGTCCGAATTCTTTGAAGCCCTTCGGTTACCACGTTGTATAGGAAAAAGATGTACAACTTGGTGGTCTTAGAGGA
The DNA here is from genome assembly GCA_951213105.1 of Amaurobius ferox. Lineage (NCBI taxonomy): Eukaryota > Metazoa > Arthropoda > Arachnida > Araneae > Amaurobiidae > Amaurobius > Amaurobius ferox. The sequence continues at coordinate 116,761,369 of OX578149.1, read as the reverse complement.
GGAGGTGCTACGACATTATTTAGCATTGACGAACTGAGGATACATTCTAAATCAGTCGTGTAACGAGCTTTTATTGCCCACTCACACAATAGTTTCTCTTTGGCTCGCATGTGTTGGCGCCAGCGAAACAGTATTCATTGTTGGGGTCGGTGAAGCCGACCACTCTTTGGCCACTTGCTCTTCAAGGCGAATGGTGACTTTGTGTTTGCGTTGAAGGAATAAACGCAATTAGTAACATATTTTAGAGCTGTTATGAGTTCAAGAAAGCGTCACTTGAATAGAAACATTAGTGAATTTTTCATAAAATGTCCAAAATTAAATGAAAATGTGCCTCCCGATGAAAATCGTGAGGAAGATAATACTGTTTATGAAGCAGAAATTGGAAGTATAGATGAATTAGGAATTGTGCCATCAGAAAGTCCGATTGAAACAGAAAGTAAAGCAAAAGGAAGTTAGGCAAATTTGCTTCATGAAAGAGATCCTGCTAACGGTCTTCAAAGTGCCAAAGAAAGCATAACTTTAGGTCCTATATCAGCCTGAACCCTCTCTCTTCCCAACTGATAAAAGAAATCTTGAGTTTAGAAAAGAATGATATAATTTATATAAATGGCTAGAATACAGTCCTACGAATACATCGTTTTGTTTTCATGTAGAGCATTTTCAGAAGCAAATAAACGATACACTGAATCATCCTTAATTCTTGATAGCTTTAGTAACTGGTCAAAAATAGTTCAAAAATTCATGATTCATGTTCTTCTCACAAAAAAGCAGAAAGCTGCCTTTTAAATTTTACCGAAACTCTGTCTTCAGGTTCTATTTGTGCCAAACTTGATAAACAGTATTTAAAAGACGTTAAAGAAAATCGCCGTTATATGAAAAAGGTGTGTGAAACTGTTGTTTTTTGTGTACTACAAGGTATTGGTTTGAGAGGGCATGATGAAAAAATTACCTCAGTAAATAGGGGAATTTTTTTAGAATTAATGAAATTAAGAGCTAAAGATTGTCCTTTAATTGAAATAATATTTAAAAATAAAGAAAAATATTTTGCTTACGTTCACAAAAACCACCAGAATCATATTCTTAATTTACGCAAGTCGCAAATCAGTAACCATATTCAAAATAAAATAAAAGAAGCATGCTATTATTCTATAACAGTAGATGAAACTCAAGATATTTCCAAGCATGAACAAGTGGCTGTAATTTTTTTATATATAGATGATGACCTAGAAATACACGAATCATTTGACGACCTTTTCAGAACAGAAAAACTGATGGAGGGTCATTGCTCAATTTAATTAAAGATGTAATTTCCTCATTTGGACTAAATATTTCAGACTTACGAGCTCAATATTATGATGGTGCAAGCAATATGAGAGGTTCGCACTGTCGTGTGACTGCACGATTTTTACAGGAAAATTCATTGGCAATTTATATCCATTGTTACGCGAAAATTTTAAATTTATGTGTAGTTAGCGCATGCTCATCCATTCCTCCTGCTAGAAATGCATTTCAGCAGCTCAATGCATTATATTCTTTCATAGAAACATCATATAAAAGACATGCTATTTTCGAAAAGATTCGCTCATCAACAAATGCTTTTTCTGGAGGCTTTTAAACTCTACAATCATTAAATGATATGAGGTGGTCTACCAGAGTTACAGCCATAAAAGCACTACTTGATAATCTTGAAGCGGTGATTCTAACACTGGAAGAATTATCTGAAAATGATTCTCTCAATGGTTTAAGAGCTGAAGCCCTTTTAACATGCAGGACATGCGTTCGAATTTTTGTTCACTTTGTTTGTATTGCGCAGTGTTTTTGATCGATACAATATCCACTCAAAGAATCTTCAGTCATCTGCTCTTAATTTTCAGATTGTGCAAGCTTTGGCTAACTAAAACAACTATTGAAACTGTTAGTTCTTTTCGCACTGGTGCATATTTCAATCAACTCTGGAGTTTTGTGTAACTTTGCGAAAAAAATTCTTATTCTGGACCAAAACTGAAAAGGCGTAAAAAATTCCAAGCGAATTCGGAGGCGGTAAAAAATTCCCATTATGATATTAAATCATATCACAGAATCAATATTCAATATAAAATTATAGATTCAGTATCTAATGAAATTGAGACAAGATTTAATGAAAATAATATAACTGCTTTGTTTGCCCATAGTTTAGTATTATACGGATCAGATGTCGAAAAAGAAAAAGAAACTGCTTCAACCATATGCAAAGTATATAATTTCCAGAAAGAGGAATTGCTATGTGAATTGCGACTATTTTATTCAATGGTGAAAAATGAAAACATAGACCATCCCAATTTTAAAAGTCGACTGGATTATTTTAAAGAGCGGAATTTAAAACTGTGTTTCCTGTTATGATATTATTATTTACATTGTTTTTGACTGTGCCAATCAGCTCCGCCAGTTGTGAAAAGTCTTTTTCGTATCTTAGGGGGCTGTAAAATTATTTTCGCTGTACAATGGGAAAAGAAAAACTTTCATCTTTAGCTGTTTTAGCTATAGATATACCACTGGATTATGATGATAATGTAACAAAATTTTCTCTTCTTCCAGTAAGAACCGGCGTTTAAAACGTCAATAAAAGGTAAATAAATACAGATATTTATATTTTAAAAAATTATGTTAACACAATCATGTTAACAACAATTATGTTAACACAATTATGTACAAAAATTATGTTAACAATTATTTTCCTCAACATCAATTCAATTTTGTGATCCCTCCCCGTAAACAAACATTTTATTTGTTCCATATTGTGGATTTTCATACATGTAAATCTCGCACCCCCAAATGAAATGCTGAAATGCCGCCCCTGCTTATTAGTATCATAATGACTACCTTTTTCCTGAAATTGAAAAAACTGAATCTTCCTCACTTTTGTTACACAACTAATATTCTAGACTAGCATGGACTTTCCAACCGGCAATCTAAACTTCTTCTCAATGTTAAAAAAATGTATTTAAAAATTGATATTATTCGGGTTTTCTTATTATTAAACAGTTGATTTTCAACGGATAGTCTTTTTTAACACTTTACAACATAGTTGAAAAGTGTTTATGACTTTGTTCAATTTGTCTGTCTGTCTATATGTCCGTTAACACGATAACTGCCGTAAAAAGGACGCTTTGTCATGTTGGTCACAAAATGGTGTAGTTACGGCAACAAGTATTGACATGGGAAAAATAATAGACATTACTGTTATGTTAAAATTTTGCAAATACCCACAAAGGAATTCAAGCATACATGTTGTACATGTATTGCTAATTACAGTGGAGTAAGTGGAGACATGGAAGTTGCTGGGATCACATGAATTTTTAACAGTTCAGAAACTTTGTATGGTACACGCTATGTCGAAAGCCCAGGCCGATCGACTCGTCCGAAAACATGGAGCAGAAAATGGTCGACCGGGGTGCACGCTATGTGAAATATGTGGGTGAAGGAGATTCAAAAGCTTATGTGGCTTCAAAAATATATGGCGATTCAAAGCAATTGTGGCTTCAAAAATATATGGCGATACACAAATTGAAAAATTAGAGTGCATAGGGCATATTCAAAAAAGGATGGGATGCCGCTTGCATGACCTGAAAAAAAAATTCAGTGGCAAAAAACTTAGTGATGGAAAACCATTAGGGGGAAAGAACAGACTCACTGATGCTTTCATTTTGAAAATTCAAAAATACTAAGGCTTAGCAATTGCACGAAATGTTGGTTCTCTTCAAAATTTGCAACAATCTGTATGGGCAGAGTACTTCCACTTGCTATCAAGTAATGCAAATCATAATCATGGACTTTGTCCAGTTGGAAATAAAAGCTGGTGTAAATTTCAACGTGCACTCGCTAAAGGAGAAGTTTATGGCCATCATAAGCGAACACATATTGCCCTGCCTATTATGGAGGCAATTAAATCTATTTTCAGAGACTTCGCTAATCCAGACTTGTTAAGAAAAATGCCTTCATGGAAAAACCCTAATAAATTTGTGAATTGTGTTGTCTGGGCTCGTTTACCGAAAACTGTGTTTGTGTCACTTAAAACTTTAAAATTTGGAGTGTTTGATGCTGTTTCCTGCTTTAATGGAGGAAATATAATAAAGTGTTATACGTTAGCTAGAGTTGGAGTCAATCCAGGCTTCCACTCTCTGAACATACTCAAGCAACTTGATCAGGAACGTGTTATCGATAGAGAGCGCAAACTATCAGAATTCTATAAAAAAAAAGCCAAACAAAAGAATCAAACTGCCAAAAGTAAACTCGAAGACACTTTAAATGAGCAGGAAATAGATAGATGATCCTTCTTATAAACCAGGATTTCATTAAATTACTATCAATAATTTTTAGAAATGCCAGCAATATGTTTAAATCTGTTTTTCTCAAAATATCGATTTTTAAGATTTGTGTACCTTTTTCTCATTACCTATGAAACTTAATGACTTCAAATTTTTATGATATATATGTTATATAATTTTGCATATTTAAATGTAAGAATTTTGTGATTTGTTGAGAAATGATTTTTTTTAATTTAAATGTAATGAAAAATGCAAGCTGAAAAGGGACCTTCAATTAAAATTTTCTATAAAATTATAATTTTTAAATATAAAAAAATTGAATTGTAATGTTAAAATGTATAAAACATATCACTCTAACTACCATAAAAATTTTTTATACCTAGCCCTTATAGTTTCTGAAAAAAAGGTACATGAAAATGGTGAATTTAACATGGCGGAAATAGGACATTCCCAGTCTCCTTAAACTGCATCATATACGTTCTCGAAGCAAGGCATTTTAGATATTCAAATATCCGGCTTTAGTGGAGTAAAAAAGCATAATTAAAACTCAAATTTTAAAAATTGTCACAAGTTTGAACATTTAAAAAAGAGATCCAAACTAATGCTAGAAATAAGCTGCCAACTATTTTGATTCTTGGAAATGGTTTCTTGCAAAATGGACTAACTGGATTTGAAATCGACTATTGTAAATTTGCATCCATTTGCTATTTCTGTCTAGATCCACCATTGTATTAACCATGAAAAGTAATAACCATATTTAAATAACTTTAAACTTTTATGCTAACTTTTCCCTGATGAGTCTTAAAAATTTCGTAATATTCCGCCACTAGTGCATACATTTACCTACAACACTAAAGTTAATTTATTGGATTTATGTGTAAATTTTAACGCTTTAGCAGATTCTGAGATTTTATCATTTCTAGTATATTTAAAATATGTGTAAAATATTACTTCTGAAATATTTTGTTTCAAATTAAATTAAGCATGTTTTTGATCTAGGTTTTGAGACTTTGATGGAGAATTTTAAAGATTTATACCAAAAGAAAAACTTTTGTGATGTTGTTATCCGATTCAAGGACAGAGAGTTCCAAGTTCATGAATCAATTCTATCTGCCCGCTCTCCAGTTTTTGCTGCTATGTTCAAACATGATATGGTGGAGAAGAAAAGTGGAACGGTGGACATTGTTGACTGTGATTCAAATTCATTTGAAGATTTTCTTCTGTATTTGTACACCGGGACGACGGAAAAAGTGTCACTGGACAATGTGTTTAACCTTTATAGGACAGCAGACAAGTATGACGTGAAGGAACTGCGCGAAAAATGCACCCAGTACTTGGCGTGTGATTTGTCCGTCGATTCGTTCTGCGACGCCTTTCTCAAAGCTGTGATGCATAACGAGTCAGAACTGTTGGAGAGTGTGACGGAATTTTTCATCAAAAATATTAAATCAATTCTTCTTACTACAAAATGGTTGTCATTTTTGGAGAACCATCACATATTCGCCAATGAACTCGTCATGAAAGCGTTATGCAAGAACTAAAATGTTAATAACTGAAGGACGATCTTTTAATATGTAAAGCTAAAAATAAATAAAGCTTACTCCTTTTTGTAATTTTTTTTGTTTCACTCTATCCTTAGTATTAGAATTGTAGAAAACTAATATTAAGATGACGTTGAAAATTGTTTTATATATATAGTATGCACTAGCAGCATACCCGTTCTTCGTACGGAGTAAATAATATACAGAAACTAAATTCACAATCATATGCAAATTCCTATAGTATACTAAATGACACTTTTAATCAAAATATTCTGTTAAAATATTTAAATTAATGCTTCTAAAAAGAAGTTTAAGAATCTATGTTCTCGCTATACAAAATTATCTTCACGGGCAGATCTGAAGAATAACACGTGCTGGCCAATTTTGTAAACAAATTTACAGAAAAATATGGAATTGAATCAATAAAGGTAAAACAAGAAAGGTCAATCATGCATAAGCATTGATTATGAAACACTTTCCAACTGAAATGCAATTTCATTTAAAAATCTCTAAAATGTGATACATTCAATGGTGGTATCTTTTACATTATCACAGTACTACAGTAATTTTTTATACTTAAATATTTAAAACTGTATCGAAATATAAATCATCTGATTCTCTATGCAAAATCAATGAATATTTCATTCATATAACTTGCATTCCAGACTCCAGAGCTAAATAATTTTTTGTGTGAAAAAAATTCAGAAATTCTTATGTAACTCACCTTACAATCGCTTGAGATATTTGCATTCTGCATAAGTTAAAATTTGACTTTGTTGAAGAAATAATAAGAGTTTAGGGATCACTTAAAATCACAACTATTGTAATTGCGTAAGCACGGAATTTAGATACACAGATAATACAGATACACAGATAATATATGTGTGTGCGTAAGTATGTATTCAAAGTACTGGAATCGTGCCGAAAATCGGAACTCGAATTTTCGAAGGATCTACACATTTTGGGACTCCCAGAACACGAAAAACTACTTTTAGGAAGACGTCTGTGTGTGTAAGGGTGTATCTGTGTGTGTGTCTGTGAGGATATTGCATCCAATGTAACTGAAAAACTAATGGACCGAAATTAATAAAATTTGGTAGGTAAGTTTTTTGTGGGAAACCCTGAAGTTCATTTGATTATAGTACGATTCGTAATAAAAGAATCTGACTTCTTTGCGAAATGGCCGGCAGAAATTGCTTTTATCCACTCTAGCTAAAAACTAATGGAACAAATTTAACACAATTTGGTGTATACTATTTCAATAACCTACAACTGATTTATATACCAAATTTAACAAAATTTGTTATATCAATCACTTGTAGCTTATTCTATTAAGATTCGGGAAAAAGGAACGGGCTGTTTTTGCGAAATGGCCCGCAAAAATCGTTAAATATAAAAATAAAAGACTACGTGTGCTCAATTATATCAATTAAATTCCTATTTTATACGTGATTTTTGACAACAAAAAGAATAAGACTAACCCCATTACTCCAGGACTAGCCGTTCTTGAGATATTTTAGTTTTTTTGCGTTTTCGCTACGTCACTTTTGACAATAAGTCCATCTTTCAAATGAGAACCAAATTTAAGTTTAACGTGCAAATTCAATATCATTTAAAATACTTACGGGTGTTATTTTGGGCAGATAAACTCAAATTATTTTTGAAGAAATAAGGAGAACGTGAATATGAGTCTGCAGAGAAAGACATGTGCTGTCCACATCATAATTTTTAACAATATTACAACAATGATTTATAAAAGTGAACGGGGATTATTTGCAGGCCATTTCGAAAAACATGTAGGATCTATATTTAAAGATCCACCAAATTGTTGTAGAATAAAATGTTCTACAAATTTAATCTGTGTACCAACTTTTAATTCTCTAGGACGTAGGAAAGAGCATTAAAAACGCCATCAAATAAGTACATCATGAAAAGTTATACAAAATTTTAAAAAAATTGAAAAATTGTTATCTACCAAATTTATTTTAAAACTAGCAGCATGCCCGTTCTTCGTACGGAGTATATAATATAAAGAAACTTATAATTCGCAATCATGTGCAAATTCTGTTAAAATATTATATTTATTGCTCCTAAAGAGAAGTTTATAATATCTGTTCTCACTATGCAAAATTATCTTCACGGGCAGATCTGACGAATAAAACATCCTGGCCCCTTTTGTAAGCATATTTACAAAAAAATAGGAATTGAATCAATATATGCAACCCCGTACTACTTATATTGTCGCAGATTAGAAAATATGCCGGTGTGTTCGTAGATGATTACCCGTATTACAATATGAGTCTCAAAAATATTTGCCAAAATAAAAGAGATGACGTAATAAATTGAAAATATCAATAATCTCTGTAATCTTTATACCAGAAGGTCGTAATTGATTCCAATATATGCCAATATATATCAAAATATATACCAATATACCTGTACTACTTATATTCTCGTAGATTAGAAGATATATCCGTGCATTTGTAGAAGATTACTCGTACAACGCACTATATATGAGTTTAAATAATTTTCGTCACAAATAAACAATGGCATAATAACTTGATAATATCAATAATCCCTGAATCAACTGTCCCCGAAAATATCAATGATAATAACGTTTAAACCCGAAGACCGTAATTGATGTTATCCAGTCAAAAATGCAATGTCAATGAAATTTATTTTATATACATATCTTTATTATTCAAATCGGAAAAGATTTAATAAAAATCGTATGGTACATAACACATTGGATCCGTTGCTACGAGACAGATATCATTTGCTTCAAATAAATCGATGGAAATCATATCGTCTGAATAATGCTATTTCCATGGAAGGTTTGGCAACATTTTCGTCAATTTAGCAATAACTTAAAAAATCGCCAAATTTATCGCCAAGTGGGACTGTAGAACTGATAGTGCCATTTTGCGACAAATTGACGAAACATCATCACAATACTATCCCCTAACAAAACACAATTAATTTAATTTATTAAGCGCAATTTTATCAATTCCATGATATTTTTATGGATTTACAAATATTTTTATCAATTTGGCGATATTAAAAAAATTCGTTAAATGTGTTACTAAGTAGCATGGATGGACTGACCGACAAATGCTACCGCAACATCATTTCAGTACCCTATTCTAAAAAAACAAATTTAATTTCATTGATTTCCGTCATTTTTGTCAATTTGGAGACATTTTCGCTAATTTGGTAAAGTTTAAGAAAAGTTACCAAGTTAGCGATATCCGCCAAATTCGTAGCTCTGAATTTGCAGATGTGAGGAATAAAATATCCTGATCCCGTTTGTATATACTAAATGAAAACACTACAATAAGATACACCCGTTCTACTCTTTTTCTGTTTCATTTATTGGGTAAAGACAATATTAGAGTTTATTAGCTAAACACAATATATGAGCTTGAAACCTCTTTGTTAAAATAAATGAAAGTAATGTACGCAGTCCGCAATTTATATAATTAAAAGAACAATCAAACAGTTCATTTATAAAATATATTTTTACATCCATTTATTTATTATTCAAATAGAAAAAATAGTAACAAATATTAACAACACATTTAATTTCATTCCGTTGCCGAGCAACATGATATAAGATAGAATCTTCCTCATAAAATGCGAAATTAAATATCCATTTTGATTTCTTTATACTTTTCATCGTTGAGTAAAAACGTGTGAAAGAAAACCCATGGAGGTAGATTTTTCCATTTAAATTCATGTTTTAAACAATTCATGTTTTCTGATAGTGACTAATTAATGCAAAAATAATTAAACTGTTGGAAAGATATTTATTATACAATATATTTTCTTTTTCTTTTTGGAGGATATCGCAAAAGTCAGAATTTAATTGAATTCGTTTTTCTGCGTATATTAAATATTTTTTAATTAAAAAACTACCTAACATATTTTACTGAAATTTTTTTTATATATTTTACGAGATAATGTAAATATTTCCTAAAAATTTCGAAGCAATTTGTGAAATTTAAATGTGCTTAAAAAATGTTTGAAAAATTGGGTCCCATAGGGTTCAATGTATTTCATTTTTTCAGCCCGGGTTCAATAAAAAACTAATTGGGTGATATGATGTATTTATATTCCCATAGGTCCCACAGACCGTCTGAAAAGCATACTAAAATTTCATTTTAATAAAGTCATTTTTACGGCAGTTATCGTACTAACGGACAGACAGACGGACAGACAGACAGAATGAACAAAGTCATAAACACTTTTCAACTATGTTGTAAAGTGTTAATAAAAGCGTTAACATTGTATGCGCCCGTACTACTTATATAGACAAATATTAGAAGATATAAACTGTGTTAGTAGATTACATGTATAAATTGAAAATATCAATAAACCCGTAATCTTTAAATCTAAAGGCAGTAATGGATTCCAATATATACCAAAATGAAAGCACTAAAGTTATACGGGAAGGTATACCCGTACTACGTATAATGTCGTAGATTAGAAGATATGTCCGAATGTTAGTAGAAGATTGCCAGTAGCCAGTATTACAATATGAGTATAAAAAGTCTTTGCCATAATAAAACAGATAACTTCATAAATTGAAAATATCAATAATCCCAATAGTCTTCATGCCAGAAGGCCGTACGTCATTCCAATATATGCCAACATAACTGTACTACTTATATTCTCGTAGATTAGAAGATATACCCGTGCATTTGAAGAATATTACTCATACAACGTACAATATATGAGTTTCAACAATTTTTGCCGCAATAAAACAATGGCATAATAACTTGAAAATATCAATAATCCCCGAAAATATCGATATTAATAATGCTTAAACCTTTTCTTTTTTTTTTTCAAATGACCAGGCACTAGACTCTTCGTCTTTCGCCCTATATTCGGCGGGAATCGTGAACTATTTCGCCGTCCTAGGACGTTGCCCCAGGCGCACCAGAAGGTGGCTAAACTCATTGCGCCCACATCACACAACATCCATGTCTTACGTGGGACTCGAACCCACAACGTGGCGGCCGATCGATCGCTTGGAAACGCTCGCCTTGACCGTTCGGCCACCACGCCGACTATAATGTTTAAACCTGAAGGCTGTAATTGATATTTTCCAGTCAAAAATGCAATGGCAATGAAACTTATCTATATAAATAAAATTGAAAATCTATCTGTCTGTCTGTCTATTTGTCCCGTCATCACGAGAGAACAGCTGAACCAAATTTGATGAAATTTTGTGGGTAGCCTGGAAATAGTCTTACTTAAAATTTAGTCCATGTTTGGAGTTTCTACGATCAGTGATTCTTGAGATATTAGTGAAAAACTAAATTTTTGTTTATCTCATCATCATTTGAGAACGGCTGAACCGAATTTGATGAAATTTTGTGGATCGCCTTTAAATAGCCCCCCATAAATTCAGCTTCAGTTTCGAGTCTCTAAGTCCAGGGGTTGTCGAGATATTAATGAACAAGAAAGATCAATCATGCTTAAAGCATTGATTATGAAACACTTTCCAACTTCAATGCAATTTTATTTATACAAGTCTAAAATGCAATACATTCCTCGGTAATATTTTGAAACTTATCACAATACTGCATTAATTTATTATATTTGAAAACTTAAACCTTCATCGAAAAAAATGAACTTCATTCAAATGACGGTATTGAAATATAAATTGCCTGGTTTAACCATCTCTAAAATGTTATACATTCCTCGGTAATAGTTTTAGAATTATCATAATACTACAATAATGTATTATATTTGAAAACTTCATAGAAAACAACTGAAATTAATTCAAATGACGTCATAGAAAAAATAACACGCCTGGATCTCTCTATATAAACAGGATTTCATTCATAACTTTCTCCCATTCATTTCATTCATCACAATAATATAATAATTTATTTTATTTAAACATTTTGTTTAAGACCATGGAGCTACAAAAAATTATTTATTTAAAATTAAATTTTATTTAAAAATTAAGACCATGGAGTTATAAGTAATTAAACTCTATGCTTAAAACTTCATCGAAAAAAATCGTCCTTCTCTTTATAAAATCAATTAATATTTCATTCATATCAGCCATGCAGACTCCATGGACTAAATTATTTTGTGTTAAAGAAATACAGTAATTCTAATACAACTCATTCTACATATTTTGCTGTTTACATTTTACATAGGTGAAAAATAGGCTTCGTTGAAGAAATAATCAAATTTAGATAATCATTTAAACTCAAATATATTGTATTTGCGTTGTTTCAGTATGTAGATGCACAGAATTTAAGCAAAAATAAAGTAGTTTTAGGACGGATACAACACTCAATATGAATTAAAAAGAATAAAAAATCACGATTTTGAAACAAGATGGATGCCATATATCATTTTGAAGTGGGTCATGTGATCGTTTCATATCATGGTCACGTGATCGTTTCATATAAGAGGTGTAATTATTATTTTAATTTTTATTTAAAAAACTACTGAATATATTTCGCTGAATTTTTTTTTATATATTTTATGGAACAATTTGAATATTAGCTAAAATTTTCGAAGCAATTTGTGAATTTTAAATCCGCTTAAAAAATATTTGAAAAATTAGGTCCCATAGGGCTCAATGTATTTCATTTTTTCGACCCGGGTTCAATCCAAAACTAATTGGGTGATATTATTCATTTATATTCCCATAGGTTCTACAGACCGTCTGAACAACATACTAAAATTTCATTTTGATTAAGTCATTTTTAGGGCAATTATCGTGCTAACGGACAGACAGACGGACAAACAGACAGACAGACAGACAGACAGAATGAACAAAGTCATAAACACTTTTCAACTTTGTTGTAAAGTGTTAAAAATGAAACTTTTTCCTAGGAGCTCTACTCTCTAATTCCGTGGTTTATCCAAACGAAAAGTTTGAAAATCGTTTGAAAGTGAATTAAAACCTTATCTCTGCGTTTGATGGGAGATTTTTTGCGCTAATTAGCCACTTTCTGAAAACATGAATTGTTTGAAACATGATTTAAATGGGAAATCTATCTCCATAGTTTATTTGTCGCAAGCTTTAACTGAACAATGAAAAGTATTAAGAAATCAAAATGGTTTATTAATTTCGCAGTTTATAAGGAAGATTCTATCTTATATCATGTTGCTCAAAAACGCAATTACATTAAATCTGTCTGTTAATTTTAATTATTATTTTTTCGATTTGAATAATAAATGAATGGATATAAAAATATATTTTAGAAAAGAACGATTTGATTATTCTTATAGCATTTTTGGCTGGATAATATCAATGAAGGTCTTCAGGTTTAAACGTTATTATTATTGATATTTTCGGGGATTATTGATTCAGGGATTATTGGTATTTTAAAGTTATTATGCAATAGTTTTATTATGACAAAAATTGTTTAAACTCATACATTGCACGTTGTATGCGTAATCTTCTACAAATACACGGGTACATCTTCTAATCTACGAGAATATAAGTAATACAGGTATATTGGCATATGTTTTGATACATATTGCCATATATTGGAATCAATTACGACCTTCTGGTATAAAGAGTACGCGGATCATTGATAGTTTCAATTTATTACGTCATCTCTTTTATTTTGGCAAATATTTTTGAGACTCACATTGTAATACGGGTAATCTTCTACTAACACACTGGCATATTTTCTAATCTGCGACAATATAAGTAGTACGGGATAGTAGATAAGTAGTACGGGTATTTTTTTATATAAATTTGCTTACAAAAGGGGCCAGGATGTTTTGTTCTTCAGATCTGCCCGTGAAGATAATTTTGCATAGTGAGAACAGATATTCTTAAATTTCTCTTTAGGAGCAATATATTTAATATTTTAACAGAATTTGCACATGATTGCGAATTATAAGTTTCTTTACATTATATACTCCGTACGAAGAACGGGTATGCAGCTAGTTTTATATATATATCTTCTTTATTCAAATAGGAAAATATTTAATAAAAATCGTCTGCTGCATAAACACATTGGATTTAAATCCGTTACTAAGCGGCATGATATTATTTCCTTCAAATAAATGGGTGGAAAAAATATCGTCTGGATACTGCTATCTCTATGGAAGGTTTGGTGTCATTTTCGTCAATTTAGCGACATTTTAAATAATCGCCAAATTTATCGCCAAGTGGGACTGTAGAACAGACAGTCCCACTTGGCATTGTCCAAATTGACGAAACATCATAATACTATCCTCTAAAAAAACTCATTTCATTTCATTTATTTGGCGCAATTTGTCGAGGTAATCACTGAACTACCGCGCCCTTTGGAAATTATTGTGAAAGTATTTTGTATCGAGTTTTCGACGGGAGAGCATGTTTCAAGCATCCCTGAATACGAATCAGACATTTTCGAGGTGATGTGTGTATGTGTGTGGCAGTGAGTCGGTGCAGACGATATGTCACGAACGAATGAAGAGTTTCAAACAAAATTCGGTACAGAATTCCAATCTATGAATATTGGAAGCCTATTGTTTTTACACGCAATTGAACGTTTAGAGTCCTCCTAACTTTTCAAATGAAATTTTGAAAAATTCATCAAAAAATTAAAACATTCAAAAAAATTAACTAAATAATTATTCCTTATGCTATTTTCCATAAGAAAGCGATTGGCAAATTTTAGAACGCTAGCATGAACCGTTCTCGAGATATTGCACATTTTTCAAAAAAAAATTATCACAAAATTAAAAAAAAGTATTAACTATTGTGAAATCTGTTTACTCTTCATATGTAACATTATACGATAAATATATTATCATCATTCTTGTGGATCTAGCTCGTTCCAGTTATGAGAGAAGACACTTTAGGTAATAGCTTTTTAATTTGCCGCCATTCGTCGTTTATCTACTATAAGAATAACCTACTTCTCCATCCACAATGATTGGTGAAATATCGCCAACTTGGTGAGTTTTTTAAATGTTTCCAAATTGACGAAAATGTCGCCAAATTGATGAAATCTCATCAAATTGATAAAAATGACGCTAAATCAATGAAAATATAGACTAATTGATGAAAATTAAATTTCTTGGAAATAATAAAAGAATCTACTTTAAGAGAAGATACTTTGGGTCACAGTTTTGTAGTTGGACGCAATAGTCGTTTATCTATTTTATGAATAACCTATTTCTCCGACCACAATGCTTCACGGAATTTTGGCGACAAATTTGGCGGAATATCGCCAACTTGCGAGTTTTTAAAATGTCGCCAAATTGACAAGAATGACGCTAAATCAATGAAAATGACAACTAATAGAATAAATTTCAATATTTTGGAAAGAATATAAGACTCCACCAAATGAATAACTTATTTCTCCATCTGTAACACTTTGCAAAATTCTGGCGTCGAATTTTGGCGTAATATCGCCAACTTGGCGATTTTTTAAATGACGAAACTATTGCCAATTCGATAAAAGTGACGCCAAATAGAATGCGATGTTTAGCAAATTTTTAATTCCGTCATATGGACATACATTTTATTAAAGAAATGCTTTTCTAAATATCGCCAACTTGTCGATATTTGGACTCACATTGACGAAAATATCATCAAAATTGCAAAAATGACACCAAGTTAATGAACATGGCACCTAATTGGTGAATTTATTATTACATTTTCTAAAAATATAGACTATATTACTTACTAGCCGCCTTTGGCGACCAGCCTGTTCGCTACCCTTGAAAATTCTGACCGTGGCAAATTCTGATTGTTGCAAACTCGCTGGCGCGACCTACCAGAAAGGTGTAAAGTAACTGTTTGGACGGCCAGGAAGTGCCACCCAATTTAGACCGGCACTCAATGGGGGAGCCATCCGCAGGGACCGTACCCTCCTTCCCCTACCACCAACCTCTCGGAAGGACTTACAGTCCCACATGTTTATCGTGATCATACTCCGCGTGAACACGGCAGCAGTTTCGGCAGTGGCGGGAATCGAACCCAGGTCTACCGAGTGCAATTCCCGCGCGCTAACCACTGGGCTACTGCGCCTTCGCGACAATCTCCATAACTTTATTTTTATTCACCCAATTTAGACCGGAACCCAGTGGGGGAGTCATCCACAGGGACCATACCCTCCTTCCCCTACCACCAACCTCTCGAAAGGACTTAGGGACCCACATGTTTAACGTGATCGTACTCCGCCTGAACACGGCTGCAGATTAGGTAGTGGCTGAAATCGCTAACCACTGGGCTACCGCGCCCTCCGCGACAATCTCTATAACTTTATTTTTATTCACCCAATTTAGACCGGAACCCAGTGGGGGGGGGGGGTCATCCACAGGGACCGTACCCTCCTTCCCCTACCACCAACCTCGCGGAAGGACTTACGGACCCATATGTTTAACGTGATCGTACTTCGCGTCAGTGGCGGGAATCGAACTCGGGCCTACCGAGTGCAATTCCCGCGCGCTAATTTAAATTTTATAATGACCATATGCTAAGCTCTTAATTTCATCATCCTCATTCCATCGTGCCATCATTTAAAATTATTATTTATACATATTATTATTATTATTATTTATCATTATTATTTATCCATAAATTTAAAATATCCATCGTTCCATCATTTAAAATATCCATGAATTAAAACGTTCCATCAATCATCCATATCGTTTCACAAATACATAAATATAATAATTTCAAATACATCACCACAATTCAATCCACCATAATTCAATCATATAAATTATTTAAAATACCCATAAATTAAAATATCCATTTAAAATATCATATAAATATAATCATTTCATCCGCTGTATACTACAACACATATCTTAATTCATTTAAAACCTCCATGGAGACGGGGTGAAATTCAACGGATGAAAACGCGGTTTGCCGCTGATTTTATTTAATAAAACATTTAATATTGTAATAGGTTTTGGAAATAATTTTTAATGTTTCACATGTTAAGAATTTGGGCCATCAGTTTATTTTTAATCAAGACTTCAAGAAATATAAAGTTATTTCGCACTCCATCGGAATCACTTTCTCAACAATGTCTTCAAAGATTTAAAACCCTCCTATGGCCATCCAGGTTCCCAGACCTATCACCAATAGAGAACGTCTGGGACATGCTGTGACAGTAATTGCAGCCTTCTCTGAATACCATTGAATTAGCTGATGAGTTGCAACATTTGTGGCAGAATCTTCCGCAGAGGGACATAAGCAACCAAACTGACTCTATACCGCACCGAATATCGACTTGTACAGCCCATTACCACTTACTAAAATGTCAACTTCTCGTTGTCACCATTTCTTAATAAAACGCTTTTAATTGATCACAAATTCTAATCATTTGCATATTTCCTCAAACGACACATACATGCCGGGCTTCGTGGCTGTAAGTTGTTCAATTTTTTATGGGTGCATATATTTTTTTGCAACAGAGTGTATATAGCTTCAATTTTTTTTCATTGGTGATTTGAGCGAATTTTTAATCTTTCTAAAAGCTATAATAAGTCAGTATGTCAAAGCACCAAATGTAACCCCGAAGGCTGAAAAAACTTCTGTTTACTAATTCTACCCTGCTGAATCCGAATCTGAAAGTTGTTTTCCAAATTAACCCTTGGATCTGTGAAATAGCCTCTCAAAGTTTGGCCTTTTTGCTATTTTTGTGTATAGAATCTCAGATCGAAGGTGTTGCCACAACATGGCACAATTGCATGGTTATGCAATTGTACAATGCTTGAAGAAATAAAAGGAAAACTGTATTCAGTTCATGGAGTTAGAGGTAAGACCAACCACCTCCATGATTCAGTTGACTAGGAAAGTTAATTTTGAGAGGTCATCCCAATTTAAAAATTCAGAATATGAATATCTAAGCCATGGAGTTAGAGAGACTTGTTTTCTGCTTTATCTTCAAAATCACTATGTAAATAAAACAATTATACAAACTTTGTTTATAGATGGATTGGTTGGAGCTGAATTATATGGCCCATAAATTGAGTCTCCTTTCTTCCATGGTATGGCCAGACCCATTAAAAACTTGAGATGAAAAGTTTGAGGTATTAAACTTGATAAATTGGTTTGCTAAGATTATAGGGGAACGTAAATTCATTGCGTTATGTTAGGAGTCGGTATAGTATGTATGTTTTGATATGGAGTCGTATAAGAGATAGTAATATTGAATTGGAGGGGTGTATGACTCGCATGTGACTGTGGATATTAGGAGTGGATGGAAGGACCGGTGGTAGTTGATGTCCGCCGGTTCCTGTTTCCCATGCATGGCCATGGTGTACTTAGACGAGCGTATCGCACAAAGTACGCGGACTTTGCTGGTTTATAAAAATTCTTCAACTTCGCTCAAAGTCGCCGAGAAATAAATACTTCGAAGGAACTTGAGATTGAATAAACCAATTGCAGAGAAGGGAAGTCCACAAAATGCAAAAAAAAGAAAAAAATCTTTTTTGAATTGAGCACCAATATTTTCAGTATAGTTAAATTATTACTGGAAGCGATTGCATATTAAGTGGCGCAAACAGAATCAGAAGTGATTGAATAAAGCATCACTATTTTATGGACAGCTGATTTTCAAAAATAAAAAATTATGTTATTCATTATTTTGATTAATTTTACTGGCTTCTTCATCGATATTTAATATGCAAGATAATATCATCACTTTTTTGTTTCCTACTTATAGTGGCAACCCTAGTAATGAGGTTGCGACTATTCAAATACCAAATGATGACCACAAAAAATCTAAATAAATTTAAGTACAAATCACACACTGCTTTAAAGAGGGCCACCCGTCTCTGACAGATGCATCATTCATAGCATCTAATTGGATGTGACAGGAGATCACTGCTGTGACGAGACCAGCCAATTCTTGCTGTTAGTTTAAAATGCTACAGATAGCGTATTCTATGAATGAGCAGAGGTGCTAGATTTGCCCACAGACTATAGTATTCTGTGGGTCTGCCAGTCCAGTCAGGTCGAATACAGTATCTCAGCGAGGCCTCTGACCTCGATAAGGTTCGAAATCAAAGGAATTAAAATGCACCACAAAAGACAATGACAAAACTTAATGTTATTGTGATGAATGAAACATGATTCATTAGGGCCTCAAAGATTTCAATTACGTTGACTAACGAACACCATATAAACTTAAATTAAAAGCCGTGAAAAAAGATGTACCTAAAGTATTATTTTAAAGTATTTAGTAAAAATCAATAAAAGTTTATTTTCGATGTGAATAACAATTATGGTTAGGGTATCTCTGGCAGAAATCGGAACGTTACAAAAAATATAAACATTATGGACGCTTATGTCTCCGAAAACTAATAGATAAAAATAGGATCGATTTTTACTTCTTTTGTCGACAATAGGGTTCTATTAATGAATATATGAAAATGCTTTTAATATTTTACCATTTTAATCTTCATCTGAAAAATCTAAAATACTCTATCAGACTGGTTCTACTGCCAAATTTTTTAAATTCTGCAACAGCCATTTCTATGAATTGGATGAATTTGCCTTATCAGTGTTAACATGAAATGTTTTGATGACATTAACTGTCATAACGTAGTTCAAATTACAAATCCACCCTCCCCCTTAAACTATATACACCAGAGGTGGCCCAAACTGTGGATTGCGATTGAAAGTGATTTTTAGGTCAATCATAAAAATGTTTAAATAAATAAAAAAAAAGAGAGAGAGACTCAAAAATGACGCGATTAAAACTCTGAAGTTGTTACCAAGCTTGCGCGCTTAAATTACCAAACAATAGTTTTCTGACATTCATGCCTTATACCTTTCACTTCTTTGGCGTGAAAGGCATAGCCTCTGAAATTTCAAACACGACTCAATTAACATAGAGACTACAATAGAAAACAAAACTGTGAAGCTGATTTCTAATATCAACCTCAAAGCAAAAACAAAGTCAATGGCATTTTCTACCTGGCGATCAATATCCACGTTTGAATCAAGTAACTCTCCAGTTAACTACGTTTTGGGAGTCAACATGTTTGTGCTAATCTTCGCATTTTCTCAGATAAACTCAAATCGAAATTCTTTACTCGCCTTACGGACGAGCACTTAATATCGTGCTGTTTAGAAAGAAGTAGCTACACGCAATTCTTTGGGAAGTGTACAATTAAGGCTTACCAGTGCTATGCCTCAACATACCAACAATCAGGGCTTAATTCATAATAAGAAAGGACAGGATCCCTATCGTTATACAGTATTTTCCAGCACCGCGAAATAACAATAATTGCAATGCTTATCCGTCGTCACTAGCATACATAGTTTTATTTTGGAGGGGGGAGGGGGTATGACCCCACTATTTTTGGGGCTATAACCCCACTAATTTGCTAAAAATGAGCGCAGTTAGTGTGTAGCCCCCGTTACTACATGCCCTCCGTATTCTGAGGTAACTAGGCAACACTTGCATCTTAGTTTCCACCGCTAGGAGGAATTGTTATCGTGTATTGACTTGAATTTGGCACGGAAGCCTTTTTGGCTGGTTGTCATATGCTAATAGATTCGTTCATCAAAAAGAAATTGAAATATGTACATGGCCATGGCCTTTGCCAGCTTTCCTGTTATGCGAAAGCTATTGCAAAATACTCAAAAACTGGAAAAAATTACTAATAATTTAATTTCAATTTTGGAGGGCTCCAGAGCTCCCCCAAAAAAAAGCATTCACTCAAGGGCTCCGGCTGAAATTTAAATATTCGCCCAAATTAAAGAAATACTGGAGCAGGGCTCCGGTGGACTCCGGTCCCAATTAAACCCTGCCAACAATAGCATTTTTTTCTTTGCTTACTCAGTTCTGTAATTTCATTTTTAAAAAAAAACTATAAAAAAATATTGCAGTATTAAACAAATATTACAGTATAGTTTGATTTATGACCTTAATATTTTTTCTTTAAATTTGCTAGTAATGTAAGCTATCTCAACATTTTTATTGACAAGACAAGTTCCGATCGACGATTATTTACAAGCTTATTAGATAAAAGTATGGATATCATTGATATACAGAGATCCTTGGGAAATCCTGAAGCACCCAAATGCTTTATAAGGAAAGGTTTGTGAGTGTCCACTTTAGGTTTATCTATAGCGAAGTGAGGAAAATTGATTGCAGTGCCCTTGGCAGAGAATTTAAAAAGTTGTGATAAACTATGTAAAAGGTGAGATAGACGATAAAACAAATTGAAGTTGCAGGGCATTTTCTAATGAGCAGGAATCAGTTAACGACAGGCACGAATGAAACGCGTATATGAAATGAAAGGCATTCAATGCTTGTCAAAAGTGGTATCACAAGATCTGTAACACGGTGTAATTTTTGTGGAAGTACGTCGTAATGTTCTTTCTCGAATTTAAATATGCATTGTTGCTGAAAGACGGCATTTCGAACAGGCTGTACATTAGATTCCTGTGCATATATTGATTTTAGCTTTCCTGAATAAGATTATTTAGCATTTATCAATAATCATATTGGGTGAAATAAATGACTTCTAAACATTTTTATTGTCAACTAGCAACATACCCTTTCTTCGAACGAAGTATATAACATAAAAAACTTAAAATTCACAATCATTCCTATAATATTCTAAATGGCATTGTTATCCAAAGAATTCGATTAAAATATTTAAATTAATGCTCCTGAAAAGAAATTTAAGAATCTCTGTTCTTACTATACAAAATTATTTTCCCAGGAAGATCTGACTCATAAAATGTCCTGGTTCAGTCTGTAAACAAATTTACAAAAAATATGAAGTTAAAGCAATATATGTCAAAATAAAGCGCTAAAGTTTTATGAGAAGATGTACCCGTTTATATTCTGGAATATTAGAAGATATATATATACCTGTGTATCAGTAGAAGATTACCTGTCTACAATCTATGAGTTTCAAATATATTTGACAAAAACTAACAGATAACGTAATAAATTGAAAATATCAATAATACCCCTAATCTTTAAAACTAAAGGTCGTAATTGATGTCAATATATACCAAAATGAAAGTGCTAAAATTGTATGGGACCCCTACTACTTACATTCTCGTAGATTAGAAAATATACCCGTGTATTCAGTAGAAGATTACCAGTATTGCATAGTCGTTTTTCGTAAGGAATATATAATATAAAGACTCGTGAAATTCACATTCATGTGCACCTCCCTACACTATTCTAAATGGTATTGTTATTCCAAACATTCTATTAAATTATTTATATTAATGCTCCAAGAAAAAAAATGAAGAATCTCTGTTCTCGCTATACAGAAATCATCTTCACAGGCGCATCTGAAGAATAAAACAGCCTGGCCCCGTTGGTAAACAAATTTACAAAAAATATGAAATTGAATCAATATATACCAAAATAAAAGTGCAAAAATTGTATCGGAAGAAATACCCGTATTACTTATATTCCCGAATATTAGAAGATATGCCCATGTATTAGTAGAAAATTACCCGTACTACAATATACGAATTTCCTCCTTGAAAACTCCTTGACAAAATACAACAGGTGACGTGATAAAGTGAAAATATCAATCTTTAAACTTGAGGGCCGTAAATGATTCCAATATATGTCAAAATGAAGGCGCTAAAATTGTATGGGAAGGTATAACTGTGCTACTTATATTTTAGAAAATATACCCATGTACTAATAGAAGATTACCCGTACTGCAATATACGAGTTTCAACAGTTTTTGCCAAAATAAAACAGATGACATAATAAATTGAAAATATCAATAATCCCAAAGAATCTTTTAACCTGAAGGCTGTAATTGATATAATCCAGTCAAAATGCAATTTCCATGCATTTTATTTCACATGCATTTCTTTATTATTTTCTTAATTATTTAAATTGGAAAAGATTTAATGAAAATGGTCTGTTGCATGAACACATTGAATTTAAACCAGTTGGTTAGCCACATGATATCATTTTCTTCAAATAAATTTACGGAAAAAATATCGCCTGCATAATGCTATGTCTATGGAACATTTAATTGTGCGTTTTTAATTAATATCTGGACAACCCCTTGTCATAGAAAGTCGAAACATGAACTAAATTTTAAGTGGGACTATTCCAAGCCTACCTACAAAATTTCGGTTCAGCCGTTCTCCCGTGATGAGGAGACAAACATACAGACAGAGAGATTTTCAATTTTATTATATAGATTGCTACGCTTTAGAACAGTGGTTCTTAACTTTCACGCATCCCCTTCAAATGTGGACGTAACTGGCGTACCCCTTGTTCAGATAAAACTATAGATATACTATTACAATAGGAATAAAATAAACCACATATACACTTTTTCGTCTACCCCCAAAGGATGCGCGTACCGCATGTTGAGAACCATTGCATTAGAATGCTCTACAACTTTATAACTGCCTTATTTCATCTAGCTAGCTTTGTTGATACATAAGTTATTACATAAGTTATTATATTGTTGATACATAAGATACAAAGTTATTAGAGTGCTTAAGGACTTTCCAAGGAAACCTATATACTACCAGCATTGTCTGTATACTACCAGTATACTACTAACTTGTTGCTTTTCATAAGAAACAGTGCTATGAAAATGTTGAACTGGGTTCTAAACATGCAATTAACTGAAAATTATCTGCACTTATAGTTTTTAAAGTAATGGAAACTTGAAAAAATATCTTTGAAGTCTGAACAAGGGTTTCTACTAATCAGTTACGTTCAGATCTTGTTAAAATAATAAAGTTTTAATTTCACAAAATGAACTTCTAAAATTAATCAGAAACCTGACAGTGTAAATCAATTAAGTTTCAAAGATATGGCTGAGAGATATTTTGTTGTTGTTGTTGTTGTTGCAAGAACGTTATTTAATCTATGTTTTGAGTATATTATAAATATTATGAAATATTTTTTCCTTGTGCTACAAAAATGCATATGGCATTAAAGAGTATTCCACGTATTTAAACTTATCAAGTCGTGAAATCATACAAATAAAAATACACTTTCTGCTAATAGCTACATTGTATAGCAAACGGCAAAACAAAGTCTCTAAGATTGATATACCATGAGATAAAACCGGATATAAAATCCGGTTTTATCTCATGTTAAGCTAAATTTTAGATAATCCTAGGGTTTGAAGTAATCCGTTTTTATACAGCAGAATTCAGTAGATCCCCACTCTGGAAAAGCGCCCTCAAAGGACGAGGGGTGCTTTTACAAGTAAATTTCTTTTAATTTGAAATTCTGAGAATTTCAGAAAAGCAGCTCACCCCCCTCCCCCTCTTAAATTTGGAAAAAACTAAAAAATTTCATTAAGATACGAAATTATTTTATTGCTAAGACATTATAACAACACAACAATTTAAATATTGTAAATACACAAAAACCACAACTGTAACAACAACATATAAGGTAATTAAAATATTAAGTATAGAATTAGTATGTTAGTGTAATAGTATATTATACAATAAGTATAGAATTAATTGTTTAAATCAAGAATGTCTTACATTATAGTGTCAAATTATTTATGATCTATTGTTTATAACCAATTGAACACATCTTTCGATTCTCAAAGTATGTGTTTTTAAATTCCGAAATAGTGTTTCCAACTTCTTCAAGAAATCAGTGAATATCTCCCTTCTTGAATCCACATTTTCAGACATGGTTGTATCAATCGCAGATTTTAACTGCGTTGAATATTCTTCAACATATCGAAAGACTTTGTTATAATTTAAACCACCAGATTTGTAATCTGTACGTGCAAGTTCTTTTACGCCCCAAAAGTAGTTCTCTATTTGTACCTGAGAAATAATTGTTATTTCTTGAGATAGTGAAGTCAGGGCTTCCCAATTGACTTCGAGAAGACTTTTATCAAAATGAGGCTTGCTTGAGTAGTTTAAAATGGATTTTAGGGTATCGCCTAATTCATATAAGTAGTTCATCATTCTGCGTATATCCTTTACACTTAATTCGTATTGTTCACGTTTTGAATCATATGCCGCATTTTGTTCAGCCTTCTTCTCGGCTCTTGCTTTCCTCAATTCGTAAACTTTAGCTTTTCTTGATTTTACTGGATCGTCTCTGTTAGTTTTCGGGTTTTTCGCATCGCTTAAGTTTAGATCAGGGATATCCTCCTGTTGATGGGACTTATTAAAACTTGCCATAATTGAGTTAGAATTAACTCCTGCACATCGGCAAATTTAACCGAAATTCTTTACCAATTGCTCTGCTATCCTATATAACTATCGAGTTCGATTCAAGAAATCGAATCGGACTCAAGTCGATTAAAAAATTTAATACACTCGAATATGAGTGGACGTTATTGTAGTTTATAATCTTTTTCAACTAATACCATATTTAAAAATAAAATTAACATTTGAATAAAGAAAAAGAAACTATCTAATTATATATATTTTATTTACACTCTATTACTTACTCTCCCTACAATACATGGCATATTTAAAGCAAAAGCATGATAATGGGGTAAAGTATTCGATTCTCGCATTTGGGTGAATTCACATTCTAAGCATCCTTGAAAACGAATCAGAGATTTTTTTTAAATATCTGTCTGTGTGTCTGTTCATGAGCCTGTGGCCCGATATTACTCGAAAAAATCTTATGTGGGCAGCACATGACTTTCTCTACATAATGCAGATTTTCTTTTTCCACAGCGAAATAATTATGCCCAATATTCACGGCACAATATTTTTAACATTGACATGAACATTTGGCATATTTTCTGGATGACTACATGTAAAACTATTTCAAAGTACCCTATTTACCAATATTTCGAGCAAATCTAACAACAATTATCAATATTGATAGTATCCGTGTCTTGTCGGAATTTTACAAAATCTCGACTTGGTTGAATTTTAAATGTATTTTTATATTATTTGTACTTATGCTCTGATTTAAATGTTTTCCGTAGGCGAAAAACCGCACGATTTTTGTAATCTTTTGCTTCGCTTCCACTTACGAAGCGACCGTTACTTCAGTGTCGAAGTATTCATTTTAGTTTTGTTTATTGCCTGGCTATGATAATGCGAAATCAAGGATTCTCGCATTTCTCGGCGTTCGAGTTTGGCTGGCGGTACAGTGCTTAGAGGTAATAGTGTGCCGGCCGTACTTCCGTGAAGTTGCACCCCCCACCCCCTCCCCATGGAAAGCACAAACAACAAAAACCAGTGGAATCGTTTGCACTTCGTTTGTGCTGGTTTGTACTGCAAAAATTTTCATTTGTGCTTCTTTCGTTTTCGGTTTATAGCATTTTCTTTTCCAGGGGGCTAACTTCACGCTCAGCCATTGCTTACATAAGAAAAATTACATCAATTTCCAAAAAACGTTTATGACATTCCTTTCTACTTCGTTTGTGCTGGTTTGTGCCGCAAAAAGTTTTCTTCGAGCGCTTTCAAATTTGAACTATTTCTTCCTTCTGTTAGTTTTTGACTTTTCTGTTTTGACTGTTAGTTTTTCACTTTTCAAATTTGAACTATAACGCTTTCATTTGTTTGGTGCGAAAACGGGCTTTGTTGACATAAAGAAATTTAACTTCAAAAAAACGTTTATGCCATTCGTTTGTGCCGCAAAAATTTTCGTTTGTGCTCTTTTCGTTTTCGATTTATAGACTTTTCTTTTCCCAGGGGACCAACTTCACACTCAGCTGTTGTTTACATAAGAGAAATTACATCAATTTCCAAAAAACGTTTGTGACATTCGTTGGTACTTCGTTTGTGCCGCAAAAAGTTTTCTTCGGGCCCTTTCAAATTTGAACTATTATTTCCTTCTGTTAGTTTTTATGTAAAGCAAACCTGGATCAGAACAAGTCGATTCGTTTGTACTATGGGTGACGAAGCTGAACTGATTCCACATGCACTAATATTGAATGCTGAAATTAGCAAAAAGTATTAAAAAGTGTTGAAAGGTTTTTAATATTATTTTATCGATAGGGCGAATGACGAAGAGTCTAGTGCCTGTCCATTTGAAAAAAAAATATTATTTTATCGTAAGCTTAATGTTATTTGCGAGTGGGTCCAAATTCAACATCCGCGTTCAGCTTGTAGGATTAAATGTTGACAAATTCATAACGTCTCTCCATGAACTTTTGAAACACTGTATTATTCGGGATATAATAGTTTCTGGTGTTGAGATAGAGGCTGGTATTGAAATAGAAGCTTTTACTTTTGAAAGCTAGTACGATAAACTGGCAATCTAAAAAATTTTAAACAGCAACAAGCAACTTTTAATTTTCAATCTAAATAGGTCAAAGATATTGGAATGAAAACGAAACATAAACTGTCCCAAAGCTCTCAAAATTATGACAATGTGAAGATCGGTCGGTTTTGTGTTGTGACTTCAATATTTTATAATTTTTATTTTTAAAGAGTTTTTATTCTTAATATTGTGTTTTTGATGTGGCTTATACTGTGAGCAAACCATTTTTTAGATACTGACAAGTAGTTAAGAAGAATATAACGAATTGTTCTTTGTTTTGTCATGGCGGACTTTAGTGGTTCGACTTCAGAAGAACTTGGGCCTGTGATACGCAAAGCATTTTTGGAGTATGTTAACAACTTGAATGACTTGTTCGTTTCGGTTTGTGATAGAAAACCGGCCTCTAAACAGAATAGGGCCAGTTTCGATCTCAATAGAGGAAACGCGCTGAAGATTTTTGAACAAACATTGAATGATAGGGATAAACCTGCAGAGAGGAAGTGCAGTTCTGATGTCAACACAGACTTTTGGGATAAAATTATTTATGTTTAGTGGAACTTTTGAATAGAAAAATGCAAGATAATGACATTGACCTCCTTAGGAGAATGGTCAGCATCGAAGAAAAAGTATATTCAGGCAGTAATGGTATAAATAGTATCATAAGAACAGAGGTAAATGTTCACTTCTTTGGTCGGAAACACTGTTGGATGGATTTGAATGTGATTAACCAACGTTCGGAATTAAATCGAGGAAATAGTATCAGGGAAAACTTGAGAGAAACTGTCAATGATGGTGTTGAACAGAGCAACTGAAATGCTGAACAATAGCCAAATTTACAAGATAGAGCTAGTATTGCTCAAATGCACATACACAGTGATATGATTATAAATACTATGGGATCTGATTTTTAAAAAGTCGATAAGGACTACTCAAAGGGATATATTGCTAAACCGAAATCAAAGACTATTGTAAACGGTTAATGTAAAGTTTCCACATTAGTGGCGACTCAGAAACGCCCCAGAATTGGAGCAGTATTTCTGTCGAGACTGAGTTCAGATACGAGAGCAGCTGACATTGAAATTCATTTAAAGAACTGTCTTATTGATAATTGCATATGTACGCGACTAGTTACTAAATGTAATACCTACTCTCCTTTTCATGTTGATGTATGTCCAGGAACAGGACATGGCAAAGTTGTTGAATGGGGATGTTCGGCCTGAAGAATGTTTCATAACCAAATTATTTTGTAAACTTAATGATAAACAGATTTTTCAAGAGAATGAAATGCTTGGCCATGAGGATAAGGCCGGGAAGTGACTACCTGATAAGTCCGATCACTGGTGGATGTGTTGTAAATCGTGACATGAAAATTTATTATCGGAATGTTGGGGTCTGCGGACAAAAACAAACAAACTATCTTATCGGTATTAACTCAAAACTATGATGTAATATGTTTAACTGAGACCTAGCTCTGCGAAAGTATTGGTAGTGCGCAACATTTTGACCGATACCGATATACAATTATACGTAGAGATAGGACTAATATGGATATTCGAAACCTTCGTGCCGGGAGCGTGTTAATCGCACTCAATTCTAACATTGTGTTCAATGAGTTATCCATGGGTAAAAATCAAAGGGTATCGGTATGGTTAAAAAATGATCTTGTTTTGGTGAATTTACACTGCCCACTTTTTGGGACACCCTGTATATAATAAAGTATAAGGAAAGTATTGTGACGGGGTCGAAAAATCGAATTCGAGTTTTCGATGGGAGAGCACGTTTCAAGCATCCCTGATCACGAATTGTGTGTTTGTGTGTGAAAGTATGTGTGTGTGTTTGTGTGTGTGAAAGTATGTGTGTGTGTTTGTGTGTGTGAAAGTATGTGTGTGTGTGTGTGTCAATGAGTCTGTGGAGACGATATCTCACGAACGAATGAAGCTATTCGAATGAAATTTGGTACAGAAATTACAATCCGTGAATACTGGAAGTACTTTATAAGTTAGCTAGCTTTTCGAATTTAAAAGATTTCTTCCTTTTCCCTTTACCTTTCTTACGTACATAATATAATACATAGTACATAGGAAAATTATTGTGATGGGATCAAAAATTCAAATTCGAATTTTCGACGAAAAAGCACGTTTCAAGCATCCTTGAACTCAAATCAAACATTTTTGAGGTGATGTTTTTATGTGTGTATGTATGTTTGTTTGAGTGTGTGTGTGTGGATACAATATCTCACGAACGAATTTGGTACGATTATTAAAATCGGTCAATACTGAACCCTATAGATTTTACGACAAATTTTATTAACGAAACCAATTGTATGGCGCAATTTAATAATGCCTATATAAATAATTCACTGCTTGCTTAAAATCCTATGTGTTCCGTATTTAAAATATGGGATAGTCGGCACATTATTACTTCTAGGCACCATACCCAAAGTATCTGCTCTTATAATAGATTCTTATACGAGTATACTTTCCAAGATATTGAATTTTCATCAATTAGTCTTCAGTTTCATTGATTTAGCGTCATTTTTATCAATTTGGTGACATTTTTATCCATTTGGCGATATTTTCGTCAATTTGATAACCCTTAAATAACTCGCTAAGTTGGCGATCTTAAGCAAAATTCGTCGCCAAAATTTCGTCAATCATTGTGGATACAGAAATAGGCTATTCTAATAGTAGATAAACTTATAATGGCGTCAAATAAGAATACTATTACCCAAAATGTCTTCTCTCGTGAATAGAACGAGCTAGATCTACGAGAGAATGATGATAATAAATCTATCGTATAAGATTACATATGATAAGATTTCATATGTCTTTTTTAATTTTATGTGAATTTTTGATAAATTTATTTGAAAAATGTGAAATATCTCGAGAACAGTTTATGCTAGCGTTCTAAAGTTTATGTCAATCGTTTTATAATGAAAAATTACATAAGAAATGATTATTTACGTAACTTTATTTGAATGTTTTCATTTTTTGATGATTTTTTTTAAATTTTCATTTCGAAATTTAGGAAGGTTCTGAATATTCGATTGCGTGTAAAAACAATCGACTTCCAGTATTCACTGATTGTGATTTTTGTACCAAATTTTGTTCGGATCGCTTGATTCGTTCGTGAGATATCGTCTCCACAGACTCACTGACACACACACACACAGACATCACCTCAAAACGTCTGATTCGTATTCAGGGATAATTGAAACGTGCTCTCTCGTCAAAAACTCGAATTCTAATTTTCGACCCTATCACAATATTTTCCTTATACTATAAATATATAAGGAAAGTAAAACGTATTAACTATTCTGAAATATGTTCACTTTTCATATGTAATATTATGCAATAAATTTGTTAACAACATCCTCGTAGATATAGCTCGTTCCCTTCACGAAAGAAGATACTTTGGGTAATAGTTTCGTATTTGTACTGCATTAGTCATTTATCTACTAAAAATAACCTATTTCTTTGTCCATAACGCTTGGCGAAATTTTGTCAGCGAATTTGGTGGAATATAGACAACTTGACGACTTTTGAAATGTGCTAAATTGATGAAAATGTCGCTAAATTGATAAAAATGACGCTAAATTAATGAAAATTGTGATTAATTGATGAAATTTTAGTATCTTAGAAAGGGCATAAGAAGAAAGGTTTATATGTATAACAAATTTCTATGTCTGACCATAAACATGTAGCGAAATTAATTAAAAATGACGCTAAATGGGAGGTAATGTTTTTCAAATTTTTAATTCCGTTATATAACGGGCATATCTTCTAGTATATAAGTAATGCTGTTTTCTCCGTCTGTTTGTAACACTTGGCGATACATTTGGTTAACTTGGTGATAATGTAACGAAGCATATCCAACATAGCGATATTTAACCCTAGATTGATGAAAATATAGTCAAAATTACAAAAACGACTCGAAGTTAATGAAAATGGTGCTTAATTGATAAGTTTATTAAAATATTTTAATATATGGATTTAATCCTTAGTGATAATTGCCAATTTAGAGTTGCCTACAATATACGCTAATTGGGTACTTTGAAATGGTTTATGTTTGCCATCCGAATAGGAAATTCAATGTTAAAAAAATCTGATGTGGGCAGCACATGACTTTCCTTATTAATGCAATGAACTTACTACTTTTACAGTAAAAAAATAGTGCATAATATCCATGGTACGGTGTTTTTATCGTTGAATTGTACATTTGGAGATTTTCCTTATGATAACATGTAAAACTATTTCACAATGCACAATTAATTTATATTCCATGTAACTCTAAATAAACAATTATCAATATTGACAGCATCCTCAATAAGCAATTTGTTCCATATATAAAATTACTTTAATAATTAATTCATCAATTAGGCTTCACTTTAATTAATTTTTGCAATTTTGACGATATTTTTGTCGAACTGGGGGCGAAATATCGCCAAGTTGGCGATACTTTACTAAATTATTCACCAAGTTCGCCAAATGCATCACCATGTCCTACAGTCAAATGGAGAGAAGAGCATTTCTTATATATTAGAAGGTATGCCCGTCATATGACAGAAATCAGAATTTGCGAAATATAACTTTTCATTTGGCGTCATTTTATCAAGTTGCGACATTTTTGTCACTTTAGCAACAATTAAAATTGTCGCTAATTTGGCGACATCCCACTAAATTTCTCGCCAAGCGTTACGGACGAAGAAATGGATCGTTCTTATAGTCTACTCTTTATGTTCTTTCCAAGATATTGAACTTTCATCAATTAGTTGTTAGTTTCATTGATTTAGCGTCATTTATACTAATTTGGCGATATTTTCGTTAATTTGGCAACACTTAAAAGAGTCGCTAGGTTGGCGATATTCCGCTAAAATCTTGCCAAGTGTTATGGACAGAGAAATAAGTTATTCTTATAGCAGATAAAGGACTATTGGCGTCCAAATACAGAAGTATTACCCAAAGTATATTTTCTCATGAATGGAACGAGCTAGATCCACGAAAATGATGTTATCAAATTTATCGCATGATATTTATTATTTATGAAAAGTGAACATATTTCACAATAGTTAATATTTATTTTTATTTTATAAGATATTTTGATATTTTTTTAAATGTGTAATATCTCGAGAACAATTCATATTAGCGATTTAAAATTTATGTCAATCGTTTTCTAATGCAAAATTACATAAGAAATTACTATGTACGTAACTTTACAAAAGGTTTTGATTTTTTGATAAATTTTTCAAACTTGTATTCGAAAATTTAGGAGGGGGGGAGGGGTTAAACATTCGATTGCGTATGAAAACAATAGGCTTCCAGTATTCGCGTAATGTAATTTTTGTACCAAATTTCATTTGAATCGCTGCATTCTTTCGTGAGATATCATCTTAACAGACTCGCTGACACACACACACACACATCATCTCAAAAACGTTTGATTCGTGTTCAGGGATGCTTAAAACGTGCTCTCCCGCCGAAAACTCGAATTCGAATTTTCGATCCCGTCACAATACTTTCCTTACACATTATATAATAAGGAAAGTAAAAACTGTGCCGTAGATCTTCTACATTATTCTTTCACTGTGAAAGAAGTAAATTCATCGCATTATATAAGGAAAGTCATGAGCTGCTCACATCAGATATTTTTTACTTTCCTTATATACATAGTATAATGTATAAGGAAAGTATGGTAACGGGGTCGAAAATTCGAATTGGGTTTTCAACGGGAGAGCAGGTTTCAAGCATCCCTGAACACGAATCAGACGTCTTTTCATATGCAACACTATGTAATAGACCTGTTAATATCATTCTCATTTAGTTCATCCTATTCACGAAAGAAGATACTTCTTGCAATCGTTTTGTATTTTGAAGCCAAATGATTCACAAATGGACACTTATTTTACGGAATATTAATTAAATGCCCATTGCATCTTAATATGGATTATTCACGTGAGTATTCTGTTTTACCCAGTAAAGTTAACAAGAATGACAAATTTCAATTTATGTAGTGTCAGTTCAATCATAATATGTTTCTATGCACATTTGGCGATTTCACATAAGATAATTAGACAGTTGTATATTTAATAATATTACATGAGTAGACAATAGCCATTTATCTAATTGTCATTAGATTTACACGAAATAAGTTACCTTGACACTTCGAAATAGTTATACATGTTGTCAATGAGAAAACTGCCAAATGTAAATGTATAATGCAGAGCCAAAAATATTGTGCCGTGTGTCTTATCTTTTACATCATTATCTTAAAGTGAAAGTAGTGTCATTGCATAATGAAAGTAAAGTCATGTGCCGCCCACATCAGATGTTCATTATTCGTTATTTTGGGTCTTTTCGATTTTTACTTTCCTTATATACATAGTATAATGTATAAAGAAAGTATTGTGACGAGATCGAAAATGCGAATGCGAGTTTTCGGCGGGAGAGCACGTTTCAAGCATACACGAATCACACGTTGAGGTGACGTCTCTGTATGTGTGAGAGTATGTTGAAGACCCAGGCCGTCCGACTCATCCTAAGGACTCGAGCAACCATTTGGACGGCCTGATGTGAGAGTATGTGTATATGAAATATGTGTGTGTGTGTGTGTGAAGTATGTGTGTGTGTGTGTCTGAAGGGATGTGTGTGTGTGTGTGAAGTATGTGTGTGTGTGTGTGAAGTATGTGTGTGTGTGTCTGAAGGGATGTGTGTGTGTGTGTGTGTGTGTGTGTGTGAAGTATGTGTGTGTGTATGTGTGAAGTATGTGTGTGTGTATGAAGGGATGTGTGTGTGTGTATGTGTGTGTGTGTGTGTGAAGTATGTGTGTGTGTGTGTGAAGTATGTGTGTGTGTGTGAAGGGATGTGTGTGTGTGTGTGTGTGTGTGTTTGTGTGTGAAGTATGTGTGTGTGTGCGTGTTTGTGAAGGGATGTGTGTGTGTGTGTGTGCGTGTGTGTGAAGGGATGTGTGTGTGTGTGTGAAGTATGTGTGTGTGTGTGTGTGAAGTATGTGTGTGTGTGTTTGTGTGTGAAGTATGTGTGTGAAGGGATGTGTGTGTGTGTGTGTACGTGTGAAAGTATGTGTATGTGTCAGTGAGTCTGTGGAGACGATATCTCACGAACAAAATTTGGTACAAAAATTACAGTCCGTGAATACTGGAAGCCTTGTTTTAAAACGCAATCGAATGTTCAGAACTCCACTAAATTTTCGACTGAAATTTTGAAAAAATCAAAACATCAAAGCCTTTCATAAAGTTACAGCAATTAGTCTTTTCTTGCGTATTTTTTTTTATTATTATTATTATTTTTACCCACTTGGCAGCTTCACTACTGTTTTTCAGGCTGAGCTCGTTGCTATTCTAATGTGTTGCAGAATTTGCTCTGACAGAAATTACAGGAGTAACCACATCTATATCTGCTCTGATTTCCAGGCTGCTCTTAGGGTTCTAGGGAAGTCTACTATGACTTCTTCCCTTGTCTGGGAGTGCTATACTGCACTTGTAATATTGCCAGCAGCAATCAAGTCACACTTTACTGGATGCACGGACATTCAGGCATTTCAGATAATGAATTGGCTGATTCATTATCTGAAATGCCTGTTAGCTAGAAGAGATTCGAGCACACTCTTTGTTGGTCCAGAGCCAGCTTTGGGTGTCTCTGATGAACTGATCAGAAGAGCAATTTATGGCATCTTTAGGTAGCTGCAGTGCAAGAAATGGCGCGATATCAAAGGTCAAAGGCAGGCGAAAGAACTGAACTAACTGTAAGTGCCCTAGTGTGAGTCATAGACAGCTATTCAAGCTCAATAGAACTAGCATTAGAAGGGCTGTTGGGCTCCTTACTGGGCACTGCACCTTTAAAAGACATCTAAGCATTATGGGTGTCACTAAGGACCCGATCTGTACAGGCTGTAAGTGCAGCAAAGAAACTGCCACACACATACTCTGTGAGTGTGAAACGTTTTCTGCTCATTAGTTCGAGCATTTGGGTCGCCATGTGATCGAGCGCTGGGAGTTGCAGGATATTCCTGTCAGGTGCCTACTGATCTTTGCCTCGACAAATGGTCTCTTTTCTTAGAGACTGCTTCATCTTTGGGGACAGTACAATAGACCTCTGGTCGCTGTGCTAAGCTCTCTTTGAGCCACCCACCTATAAGTCATAAGTCATATGTAATTTTTCATTAGGAAACAGACTTTACAAAGCTAGTATGAACCTTTCTTGAGATATATTGTACATTTTTCAAATAAATTTATCAAAAAATCACATAAATTAAAAAAAATATATCAACTATTGTGAAATATGTTTACTTTTCGTATGTAACATCATGCGATAAATTGGGTGACATCATTTTTGTAGATCTAGCTCATTCCATGCATAGGAAAAGATGCTTTGGGTAATACTTTTATAGTTGGACGCCAATAGTCATTTATCTGCTATAAGAATAACTTATTTCTCCGTCCATAACGCTTGGAAAGATTTTGGCGACGAATTTGGCGGAATGTCGAATTTGGCGAACTTTTATAAATATTACCAAATTAACGAAAATGTCGCTCGATCACATCATTCTCGTAGATCTAGCTCATTCCATTCATGGGAAAAGATGATTTGGGTAATACTTTTGTAGTTGGAAGCCAATAGTCATTTATCTGCTATAAAAATAACTTATTTCTCCGTCCATAACGCTTGGAAAGATTTTAGCGACGAATTTGGCGGACTTTTATAAATATTGCCAAATTAACAAAAATGTTGCCAAATTGATAAAAATGAAGCTAAATGCACGAAAATGACGATTAATTGAAGAAAATTCAATATCTTAGAAGGAATATAAGAATCTACGAGTGCTATAAGAATCTACGAGTGCTATAAGAATAACCTACTTTTACGTCCGAGTGGATAAAATTTTGGTGACGAATTTTTCGGAATATCTCCAACATGGTGACTTTTTAAATGTTATCAAATTGACGAAAATGTCACCCAATTGATAAAAAATCGTCAAATTGATGAAACTGACGCCGAATCAATGACATGACGACTAATTGGTGAAAGCTCAATATCTTGGAAAGAACATAACAATAACTTATTTCTCTGTTTGTAACGTTTGGGAGAATTTCGACAAAATTGCAAAAATGACTCTAAATTAATGAATATGACGCCTAGTTGATGAATTAATTATTCAAATATTTTAATATATGGACTATATATCTTATTGAAGATGCTATCAAAACTGAGAATTGTTAATTTAGAGTTGTCTGAAATACAAGTTAGTTAGGTACTTCGAAATATTTTTACATGTTGCCATCCGGAAAAGCGCCGAATATACAGTTCAGCATTAAAAACATTATGCCGTAGATCTTATACATTATTTTTTTACTATAAAAGGAGTAACTTTATTACATGATATAAGGACCGACCGTCTAAACAGTTACCTTACACCTTTCTGGTAGGTCGGACGGTCTGGGTTTCAACATGATATAAGGAAAGCCAGCTGTTGCCCACATTTGATTTTTTGTTGGGGATTTAAGCCAAAGGGAAATAAGGAGCTGAGTGAAGGGTCACTGATGTTGGCGTAAAATTACTCAAAACAATTTATTCTATAATTAACTGGAGTTTGATTTAACTCGATTTTATCATTTTATAATCCATTTTTAAGTAGCTATTTTTGTTTTCCTTTTTTAATTTTACAAGGAAAATTTTGAAAAATCAGTATCGTTGATCCAAATGATTACAAGGACTCGATAAAATCTTTCGATTGATACCATACTTGACAATGGACCCCCCACCCCCACCCAAAACAGGGGGCCAATGACGTCACGAATACAAAAATTGCATCGCGGATATTTTTTATAACAATGATTGAGACTATTAAGTCTCGTAATCATAAATAAGCCCTTCTATAGCATAATTATGTCAAATGTTGTCCTATGGCGCCATGTTAAAAAAATATATTATTTTGAATAAATTGAGAAAATTTCAATCGAATTTAGAAAAAAATCCATCTAGTTCTAGATTTTTTGATGACAAAGTCGGGTATAAAGTTTCGTGAAAATCCGATAACATTTGTAGACCACAGACCACAGACTTCATCGACCACACACTTCAGACAGACAGACGAATATCCCTTCAGAAATAGTCAAAACGCGGTCAGGAGGTCCTAAGACATATATTGACATAAAAATATCAATTTTGAAAATTTTTGTGAAAACTATATTTTGTATATTACAAGCATACTATGTATATTACATAGTATGAGAAAGTAAAATTACATATGTGCCCAAATTATTTATCAAATGAAATTAAATACTATAGGGTACCAAAACCCATTTCCACTTAGAGTCTATTAATATAATAATTTTGCATCTAAAAAAATCTGATGTTAGTAGCACATAACTTTCCTTATATAATGCAATGGATTTACTAGTTTTACAATCTAAAAATAATGCATAAGATCCAAGGCGCTGTGTTTTTATCGTTGAATTAATTGTACATTTGGTGGTTTTCCGGATGACAACATATAAAACTATTTCAAAATACTAAGTTAACTTATATTTCACGCAACTCTAAATGAACATTCATCAATATTGATAGCATCCTCAATAAGCGATATAGTCCATATATTAAAATACTTTAATAATTGTGTCATCAATTAGACATAATTTTCATTAATTTTGCAATTTTGGCAGTATTTTTGTCAATCTGGAACAAAATATCGCCAAGTTGGAAATACTTTGCTAAATTATTCGCTAAGTTTGCCAACAGCATCACCAAGTATTGCAGACAAACGGAGAGAAGAGTATTTCTTATATATTAGACAGTATGCCCATCATGTGATGTAAATCAGGATTTGCGGGACATTACTTCCCATTTGGTGACATTTTTATCAATTTGGCGACATTTTTGTCATTTTAGCAACATTTAAATAATCACCAAGTTGGCGAAGTCCCTCTAAATTTCTCGCCAAACGTTACGGACGGACGGAGAAATGTGTTATTCTTATAATCTATGCTTATTTTCTTTCCGAGATATTGAACATTCATCAATTAATCGTAATTTTCAATAAATTAGAGTCGTTTTTAACAATTTGGCGTCATTTTCGTAA
Organism: Amaurobius ferox; assembly: GCA_951213105.1. NCBI lineage: Eukaryota > Metazoa > Arthropoda > Arachnida > Araneae > Amaurobiidae > Amaurobius > Amaurobius ferox. The sequence goes on along the minus strand of OX578149.1, from coordinate 116,723,278 downwards.
AATTGGCAACATTTGAAAAAGTTGCCAAGTTGGCGATATTCAACCAAAATCTCGCCAAGCTTTATTCACGGAGAAATAAGTTATTCTTGCAGCAGATAAATAATTAGCGTCCAAATACATAAGTAATACATAAAGTATCTTTCCTCATGAATGAAACTAGCTAGATCCACGAGAATGATGTCACCAAATTTATCGCATGTTATTACTTATGAAAATTCACAATAGGTAATATTTTTTTTTATTTTATATGATTTTATAATAATTTTTTTTCAAATTGTGCAATATCTCGAGAACGGTTCATGCTATCGTTCTAAAATTTATGTCAATCGTTTTTTAATGAAGAATTACATAAGTGACTATTTGCGTAACTTTATTAAAAGTTTCAATTTTTTGATGATTTCTTCAAAATTTCACTCAAAAATTGGGGGGGTTCTGAACATTCGATTGCGTATAAGAACAGAAGGCTTCCAGTATTCACGGATTGTAATTTTTGTACCAAATTTCGTTCGAATCAGTCCATTCGTTCGACTGTTATCGTCTTCACAGACTCACTGACACTCACACACACACACATACTTTCAGACAGACACACACACATACTTTCACACAGAAACACACACACACATACTTTCACACAGACACATACACACACAGACATCACCTCAAAAACGTCTGATTCGTATTCAGGGATGCTTAAAAAGTGTTCTCCCGTCGAAAACTCGACCCCGTCACAACACTTTATTATTATTTTCCTTATATACATATAATGTACATAAGGAAAATAATAACCACCTCTAATTATGTTTGGACATATACCAAAATCTAACCAACAGCAGAGTAATCTATAGTTTAGCAGTATGTGAAATCCCATGCAAATCTAATTAGTAGTTTAACCAGTGAATCTGCACAACCATACAGAGAGACGTGGCGCTAAAAACAGCTAGATTTCTGTTCTTTTTACTATCACTATGGTATTAAAAATACAGTGAACAAATTCGGATTTAAATACATCTGAAAGGTAAGTAAATATCTGATCAAAATATATCATTGTTCTTTTTCCCTTTATGGGTGTTTCAATCTCCAATATTTTTTACAATACAAAAATAGAAAACAAAGCTAACATTGTTCAATATCAGATAAAAATTTGGATGCCTTGGCCATCAATATTTTTGTACCCCTTTAATGTATGGTATAAATAATTCAACAATTTAAATTAACAGATTTAGATGCAGGCTACATCTAAATAAAAAATTATAGAGAAACAATGTCATTGACAAAATAAAAGTAAATAAATAAAATAAAATTATTATTTTATACATTTTCTGAGGTTTCTTAGAAAATACTAAAATTGTAAAGAAAAAAAAATAATAGCATAATTAAATTTAAAGAACTAATAATTTAAAATATATTTTTCTGTTTTTTACACTAAATCCATCGGATCAAATGAAATTATTTTCATTAGTTCGCTTTCAATGGACTTAAGCAGTTTTGTAATTTACATATTCTTAGCTAATTTTTTTTTAAATAATTAAAAATTCAGATATTATTTTACCTTTTACAACTAACACCTTTTATTCGAATTTCTTGTAACCCGAGTCATTTTAGGGTCTCTTGGCCAAGGACCACCTTGGCCCAATGGGTAATCTAATGTAGCTCCTAGAGAGTCGTCTTTTCATAGGGTGCTCGGGGCTCCAAATGCCACATTATTAACCACATGTAATTTTGCTAAAGATATGTAATAAAAATGTTTGAACCCCTTAGAATGTTGAAAGCCCTAAATTATTTAATTGGCATTAACTAAGCATCGAAATTTAGCACAGGCTCCAGAAAAATTTTGAAGACCGACTTGGACCCTCCAAGTGCAATGCAGCCAATGTTCATTGTCACACCCCACGACCTCCAAATTTGCCATAATGGCCTAAAATAAAAGTTTTAAAAATAAATTAGAATGTCCGTGACGTGTAAGAAAAGTCTATCGAAATTATTCAATATTACAGAAAGTTAATGTTGTATCCAAATTCCCATTATACCATTTGTCTTGAATATTTATTCACCATCGTCGGTATAAGTAACTATTAAAATGTTTAAAAGAGAGCCCCTGAATGTAATTAGGCCCTATCTACTGTAAGTCGAGCACTGCCAACAAGGAGTTGTGCCAAGGAGCATGTTCAGTTTAGTTACCATGTAGCACAAAAGCTTAAATACAATAATGGTACTGAAGACAAAAATCATGCTGCAGAAATATGAAAAATATTATTTAACTCAATTTTAGTAGGGTATGGGTTCATTTTATTCTTTATGAATTAAAACCTACAAAAGAAATTGTGCCTTTCGGATTATCTAGCAGTGGGTGACAAAATCTTTTTACAATAAAGCGATTTTGAGATAAGGTTAGCCCCGGACCTATGGCATCAAATGATTAGGAATTTTTCATGATGATACGTTTCTATGTATCGCCTCCTAGTTTTGTTCCAATGCTGTTGCCACTTTAAAAGAAGAAATGTTTAAATTATTGATTTAAACAAAGAAAATGCGATTTTTGTCACTGTATAAGAACAAGCGGCAAACGAAGCGAGATTCGAGTTTATTGAGTATCAGCAAACAAAAGACGGTTCTTAACTGGCGTCTTACGCCTGCGTAGCAGGAGAAACTACAGAGTTCGCGAAGCGTGCTCAGAAAGCGCCAGAGTAGATGGTGAAGCCTCCTGACTTGCTAAGCGAGTTAAGGAATTGCTGAGCGTCATCGAGCAGGGGGCCAAACACCCTAGTAAAAATGAAATATAATTTAACGTGTTCATAGTTTTTAATTATTTACTCTTCATTTACAAGATTTTCATTTAAAGTACTTTTGTTTCATTTCGATGCTTTTGCAGAACCAATCTACCATGTAAATTAGGATTTAAGCTTGTAAAAATCTTACTTCAAATTTTAGTAAACAATGTTAAGCATAACACTTTTTTGGAAAGTGTTTATTTTACAAAATCATTCCAAAGAATTTTTTTCTACGGTCCACATAGGATTACAAAAATAAGTATAGTTCTTGAATGACAGGTAAGTGCTAATGCTATATTTATGTTTTGTGTTTAATGGAATTTCATAAGTTTGCAGGAGTACAAAACATTCTGAAATATGTGGAATGCTGAACTTGTATTTCATATCATTAGCTATGTCTATGTTTGCTTGTTCTTGAAGAAATATGGAACATTATACAATTATTTTAATGCTAGGAAGCGCCTCTCCATTCTTGCCAATCGCCAACGATAGGGGCTACGACTCCTACTCGCTGGTGCTCGATGAAATAACTTTACGAGCTTTTCTATGTCGTCCGTTTGGCAGGCGTAATACACCTGTTCGAGGGTCTGTCTATTGTTCGCGGACACTCACTAACTCCCGGAGTTCGTTTCGCGATCTTTTTCAACCCAGCCAGCGAATACAACTGTTCTCGTGCTCCAAATCGACTCCACCATTTAAATCCTTTCCCATACTAAAAAATATTCTTCTCTTCAAAAGTTCATAAAAATGTAATAACTCATAAACTAAATCGAAATTTAAAACAAGAAAGATGTATCATGCATAAAGCATTGATTATAAAACACTTTCCGATTGCAATGCGATTTTATTTAATCATCTCTAAAATACGATACAGTCAGATGTGATATTTTTTACATTATCACAGTACTACAATAATTTATTTTACTTAAAAACTTAAAGCCATGGAGGTCAAAATACTTTCTAACTCCACGCTTAAAACTTCATCGAAAAAGCAATACAATAGAATCGTCTGCTTTACTATGTTAAATTAGTGAATGTTTCATTCATAAGGCCTATATTCCAGACTCCAGAGCTAAATACTTTTGCGTTAATGAAATTCAGCAATTCTCATACAACTCAGCTTACAAAGTGATTTGTTTACATTCTGCATAAGTTAAAATAAGGCTTCGTTGTAGAGATAATCAAAGTTTGATGACCATTCAAACTCAAAAATATTGTAAATGCGTTGGCACAGAATATATTAAAAAAATAAAGCGATTTAGAACGGATTACACACTACATATAAATTTAAAGAACTTTCAAAATCCCGATTTTGACGCTGGGGAAAAAGATGGATGACATATTTTATTTTGAAGCGGGTCATGTGATCTTTTTATATAATATGGGTGTAATTATTATTTTTATTTAAAAAACTACCAAACATATTTTGCTCAATTTTTTCAAATATATTTTATGGGATAATTTGAATATTTCCTGAAATTTCAGAAGCAATTGCAAATATTAACTTCGCTTAAAAAAATGTTCGAAAAATTAGGTCCCATAGGGTTTGCTGTGTCAATCAACATATGCGAGTCAAATATGACTAAAATATTCACTCTCGTTTTTTAACACTTTACAACATAGTTGAAAAGTGTTTATGACTTTGTTCATTCTGTCTGTCTGTCCGTTAGCACGATAACTGCCGTAAAAATGACTTTATCAAAATGAAAATTTAGTATGTTGTTTAGACTGTCTGTGGGACCTATGGGAATATAAAAGAATATCACCCAATTAGTTTTGGATTGAACTCGGTTGAAAAAATGAAATGCATTGAACCCTATGGGACATAATTTTTCAAACATTTTTTAAGCGAATTTAAAATTCACAAATTGCTTCGAAAGTTTTAGGATGACGCCTTGGTATGACGGATTAGGCTGCTTGGTATGACGTCACTTTCACCTCTCGGGACTAGGGCTCCTAAATATAGCATATAGGAGCCTTAGTCGGGAGCCTTCCAAAAGATTCTAATTGGCGTTGATCTAACCGGCGAGACATGAAAATTAATGCAGGTGTGTGATCTTAAAAACCGAAATCATTTCAAAATTGCATTACAATGTAATTCCGCGCTGATTTTCTATTTCATAACAATGCGTTCTGTGACTACAAAATAGTCCATTTTTAGCAAAATATACAGTAAAATGTGAATTTCTTTCTAAAGATGATGTCGAATGTCGAAAACCCAGACCACTCGACTCACCCTAGGGTAAGAGTAGAACGTTCGTCTAAAAATGATGTATAAAAGTTCGACAAAATCGGAAATTAGCAGCAATGTTTCAGGTTTATTCTAAAATATGTATGTCTGAGTGAAGTTTTGAAGTTAAATTTCTTTGCCTTCTGTTCCAGTCCATTCCAGGGGCTGCGTTATTGTCGCCGATGACGCTTAAAATCACGTGTTCTATTGGATCGATTTTGAAAACTGAAACTCCGGTTAAAGCTTTTTTCCGCCATGGCAAACGTTCCCGGTAGCCGATATTCTCTACACCATTTTCTTCATTACACTTACAAAACCATAAAAAATTACATACATACATATACATTTTTATTAACATGTAAATCTTTAAAAATATTCTACTCTACGCTTAAAACTATTGAAGAAACACAATATAAAAACCACAACAAGTGATTTAAAATACTAATGCTTGAAATTAATTCGCTCGTGGTTATTTAATACTCTAAAATCAATAACAAATAATTTAAAATACTATTGTATGAAATTACTTCACTCGTGATGAAATTACTTCACTCACTCACAAAAAAAGGCAGGTCCTTTCATCCCGAATCGTACCAAAATCTAATCAGCACCAGGGTCACCAACAAAAGACTTGCTTACCAAATATTATGAAAGTCGGCCAATTAGATTTTCAGTTAGAGTGGATGCATACATTGCACAGACAGACACACATACACAACAGAGACACACACATACGTCATGCTAAAAATAGTTTCTTTCGTATTCTAGAGGTCTCAAAACGTGTAGATCCGTCGAAAACTGGAGTTTTCAACACGATTTCAATACTTCCCCTATACATTACCATGCATTGCAGGGAAAGTAATAGTAAAAATGAAATATGTATTGACGCTTCAATAATATCGAGATATAAATATATTAGAATCTGGCAATTTTTTCATGTTATAAAAGTATATTTTGCTTCGCGAAACACAATGCATCTTTTACATATAATGATATTAACATTATATGTAAATGTGATGCATTGCCTACTTGTAAATGCAATATTAGAGGACTCAGCACCCTCGCTCGCCGATGCTCGCCATTCCCCGAAACTTGCTTCCCCCGAATTTTCTGAGATCCACGTTTAGTAAAGATTGCATATACAAATAGGAGCCCTTTTTGTAGTCACCAATGTCTCATATAAACTCCTGCTAATTCCATCACCTAAAGTATGATTAGACAGAGCTAGGCTCAACTGGTGCACATGCCAACTAGTGGCTTCCATGAAGGAAACCGTGACTCTTCCCATGGGCCCTCTGAATATTATGTAATATAATATTCATGGAATTTGTTGGCGTGGACGCTATCTAATCCTGGAATAGTTGCTTGGCCTGACAAATAATTTTTATACAAGCATTTGCTTCTACAATCCAAGCTCAATATATATTCTATATATATAACATTCAATATATATAACATTCTTATTATATATAAACTTGTTGCTGAATTTATAAAAATTATTGGTAATCATTAGCCTAAATCTTTTATTTTCTAAATCAGTTATGTGCTATATTCAGAAACAATGACATTTATTAACAATGCTCGAATATCCAGGTCTTTTTTTTTCATTCATTATAACAAATCAGAAAATTTCCTTCTTCCATCTTACTTAGGCAAAATGAATTAGTAAAATTATATGGAATAAACATCAAATCATCAACACTTTGAAAAAAAGGCAACAAAAAAAAAGTATAGTTGGTTATTAATTATTATTGGTTATTAAAAGTATTTAATATTAAAATCACCATCCACGACGTACACAAATTTACAACCATAGCGCCTTTGGGTAATGTTATACTACATCAGTGGCAAAGTAAAAATAGGTGGTGAACATGATCTTAAATACACGGACCACAAATACAAGACAAAATTTTCATATAAATCATTTTACATATAAAATGCGATACATTTAAAAAGCTCATTTATTTCGGCTTTAGCTACTGAAATTGACTTTATCTTTAACCTTTGTCGTAAGGCCGCTTACTCGTTTGAGTTTATTTATAAAATATTTTCCACTATTCGCTATAATTTTATTTATCCTAATACTAACCTTACTCCTTTTTCTGACCTACTGCCGAAAAAAATCTGGTCTTCCTTTTCATCCGGCGAGTTTTCGTCCTCTGAGTCATTTTTGTACGTCCTCTGAGTCATTGTGTACGTCTTCAAAATACGAAAAGTATATAAAAAATTCACGAAAATTCGTCTATAAATAGTACGCATTGCATTTAAAATTTGTTTAAAAGAAAATTCTTACATATTTCTGATGGTGTTAAAATGGATACTCTGCAATAATATTTCCGATCACAGAGGAACCAATTTGCGCCAAATTCCTTCGAAACGGCACATCAACGTTTAATAATGGAAAAACTAAATTGAATTTTAAAAAAAATCTCGACGAGGTGCTTTTTAGGCTTTTTCATTTGTCACACCGACTATTAGTAATAGAAAAGCCATACGCAAAAATTTAGGAGATTTAGTTTGACCATTACGCAGTTTTTCAATAGCATTTACTTTGCTTTTCAACCTCAAATCCATGGATTATGTCATTTTAGTTATCATTAGTCAATTGTATCATTAATTCAAATGGAAACTGAGGAAATTGTTTATAAAAACAAATTATACTCTTAAAGGTCTCATTAAAAATATTTTAAAATCCAAATACAGTGGTCAGTGAAGAAACAGTTTTTAGTTAGTTGCTGCACAAACCTATTCTCAATGAGGCTTGTCTTAAAAATGGTTTGTTTACTTTTCTAAGCAAAATGAGGTAGAAATAAAGAGTTATTCAATTAGACTGTTCGGTTACATTTGTGCCGTGTCCTGTATCTTTTGTTATGCTTCTATGTATAGAGTACAGCGAAGACTATGGAAAACTAAAAACTGAAGTTATAAAATTAAGACACTGCTTTTATTTATTTTTAGTTTCAAAAAATAAAAAATACAGTTCTTCGGCCAATAACATTTTAGTTCTTGTTTATCGCTTTCATGACGAGTTCGTTAGCAAAAGTGTGATGGTTTTTCACACATGACAACCATTTTGTGGTGGGAAGAATTTTTTTAACATTTTTGGTGAAAAATTCCTTCACACTCTCCCACAGTTCTGACTCGTTGTGCATCACTGCTATGGCAAAGGCGTCGCAGAACGAATCGACAGACAAATCACAAGCCATATACTGGGTGCATTTCGCGCGCAGTTCCTTCAGGTCTAACTTGTCTGCAGTCCTGTAAATGTCAAATACATTGTCAGATGACATTTTGTCTATTTGTCCTGTATATAAATATAGAAGAAAATCCCCAAATGAATTTGAATCACAATCATCAATGTCCACTTTTCCAATTTTTTTATCCATCATTATTTTTCCGAACAGAGTGGCGGCAAAAACTGGAGAACGAGCGGACAGAATTGATCTGTGGGCTTGGAACTCTTTACCTTTCACATTGATTTTAACATCAAAATTTCCATTTTGGTACAACTCCGTTAAATTCTCGATTAATACCTTTGAATCTAGAAAATAAAAATTACAGATATTAATTTTATATAAAATACTTCAGAAGCGAAGCAGTTGCTTAGAACGTCAAACTAAGTCTACAATTAAATGTACACACAAGTAAAAATGGAATTGTGTTACATATGCGTATTATAATATGTACTAAATGGCAGTGGCGTGGTATGAGCGATAAAAAAATGTGAAGCTGCCATATTGAGGTTTGCCTATAGTTATCGATATTTTGATAGTTATAGATATTTTGTTTGACAGCAGCTATTTAATAGACGCATTTGATAACAATGTTTTTAACATTAAGTGATTTCGTGCAGAAGTTTTAAAGAAAAACTGACATTTATTTATTCTTTGTTTTAAATCAGGATATCCTACGGGGTGGATCTTCTCTGCGAAAATTATTCTATGGCTTGCGAATCTACTAAATAAATATTTCCTGCTAAAAGATAATTTGATTTTATTTAAAATTAACAATTGTCAATAGTTAAACACAATAACATACGTAATACAAATGAAATATAACAATTAACCACTATCAATAGTTAAGAACAATAAAACACGCAATGAAGTAACTACACTCAACTGTTTGTTTACACACTAGGCCGCTCATAGTCACGTACATAAGTATATGAGACAATGACTTTGAAATCACGTTAGATCAAATAAATTTTTCAAAAAAGGAAGATTTTTTTGAACCGTGTAACTTCAAATTCATGTAAAAAAAGAATTGGGTGTTATATACTACTTGCCAAGTGACCGTCTGTAACGCTCTTATTAGGCACTTCCCAAGTAGATAGTTACTTTCAAATTGGTACATGGGTCGATCGTTCGATAAAACCTCCTTAAATAATCGATATTTTCAAAAATGTTCTGTAGAAGGGGTGCTATACATCGAAATCTTCGAAAAGTGAAATGATAGGAAAGCACACTTTGCAATGAGAGAGATATGGTGTATGGGTAAATCGTTCGAAAGGAAGAAAGTGTGCAATTTCAAATTTCCAATATTTTCTATTTAAATAGGTACCGCACACCAGAATGTTCGATTTGCCGAATAAATGAGAAACGGCTGCAATAAAATTTGATAGAAGCTTAAAATTTGGTATACGGGCTAATCATTTGATGAAAACACCCAAGACGAATAGTTTTTCAAAACTGTTCGTTTAAGGGGGTGATCCAGAGAAAAACGTTCGACAGATGAATTGATAAAAAAAACCAACTTCGGGATGAGATAGGGATTTCAAATTTAGTGTACGGGCAGATAGTTCGAAACGAAGAAGGTGTACAATTTCAGTTTTCCAATATTTTCTACTTCAGGGGATGCCGCATACCAAAATGTTCGATTTTGGAAATAATGTAGAAACTCCCCTTTTAAAACGTGATAGAGGCTTGATATTTAGTATATGGGCGAATCATCTGATAGAAAACCCAAGAATGGAGTTTTTCAAAAATGTATATTTAAGGGGATGGGTACTTTACACAAAAACATTCGAAATGTGAAATAAAAAAACATGCTTGGAGATGCGACAGAGACTTTAAATTTGGGTCACGGATAAATAGATGGAAAGGAAGAAAGCGTATAATTTCAGTTATATAACATTTGCTATTGTAGGGGGGTGCCGCTCATACAAATATTCTATTTGACAAACAAATGCAAAACGCTTCCTTTACGATGTGATAGAGGCTTGATATTTACTACATGGTCTAATCATATGATAAATAATATATGGGTTAATCATATGATAAAAAAAAATAGATGAATACGGTTTTACAAAAATGTTCATTAAGGGGGTGCTACACAGAGAAACGTTCGAAAGCTTAAGTGACAGAAAAAAACATGCTTCCCGATAGGATAGAGACATCAAATTTGGTGTACGGGTAGATAATTTGAAAGGAAGAAAATGTGCAATTTCAGATTTCCAATATTTGCTACTTTAGGGGTGCCACAAACCAATGTGTTCGATTTTCAAAATAAATGAGACACGATTTTTTAATGTGATAGAGATTTGATATTTGGTATATGGACTAATCATCTGATAAAAACCCAAGACGACCAGTTTTTCAAAAATGTTCATTTATGGGTATGTCCACAGAAAAACGTCCGAAAGGTTAATTTATAAAAAAACCTACATCAGGATGAGATAGAGATTTCAAATTTGATGAACAGGTAGATAGTATGAAACGATGAAAGTGTACATGAAAGTTCGGGCTACCGCGTCCGAAATGTGCCAACAGCACGCGGTGCTCCCAGGTGGTCACCCACCCAAGTACTAACCGCGCCCGATTCTGCCTGACTTCGGTGATCTAACGAGAACCGGTGTTTTCAGGACGGTACGGCCATTGGCCTACTTTAGGAGGTGCCGCATACTAAAATGTTCGATTTTCGGAATAAAGGAAAAATGCCCCTTTTAAAACGTGACAGAGGCTTAATATTTGGCATACGGGCGAATCATCTGATAGAAAACCCAAGAGAAAATGAGTTTTTCAGAAATGTATATTTAAGGGGGTGGGTACTCCACACAAAAACATTCGATAGGTGAAATGATAAAAAAAAAAGCATGCTTCGCGATGAGATAGAGACATCAAATTTGGTGTATGGGTAAATAGTTGAAAAGGAAGAAAGTGTGTAATTTCAGTTTTCCAACATTTGCTATTGTAGACAGGTGCCGCTCACTAAAATATTCGATGTTATGAACAAATAAAAAACGCCTCCTTTACAATGTCATAGAGACTTATTATTTACTACATGGTCTAATCGTATGATAAATAAACCCAAGATGAATATGGTTTTTCAAAAATGTTCATTTAAGGGGGTGCTGCACAGAAAAACGTTCGAAAGGTAAAGTGATAGAAAAAACATGCTTCGCGATAGGATATAAACTTCAAATTTGGTGTACACGGGTAGAGAGTTTGAAAGGAAGAAAGGGTGCACTTTCAGATTTCCAATATTTGCTACTTTAGGAGGGGGGGGGGGGGCTGCAAACCAATATTTTCGATTTTCCGAATAAATGAGACACAAATTTTTTTTTTAATGTCATCGAGGCTTGATATTTGGTTTATGGGCCAATCATCTGATAAAAAAACCAAAGACGAACAGAGTTTTTTTAAAATGTTCATTTATGGGTATGCTCCACAAAAAAACGTTTGAAAGGGAAAATTATAAAATAGTTTGCTTCGGGATAAATACAGACTTTAATTTGGCGTACGGGTATATAGTTCGAAAGGAAGAAGTGAGCAATTTAAGTTTTATTTTCTTTAGGGGATTCTGCACACTAAAACATTCGATTTGCCGAATGAATGTGAAACGCAAATTATTCAAAAATTTACATTATTCAGGGTTTGCTTATTGCGAAACAGTTGATTTTCAACGAATATTTGGCTAGTATTTAGTAATTGCCTAGTGTCCTTCTGTCTGTCCGTCTGTCTTGCTTTTTTAGGTACTTCCTGAATAGATAGACTTGCAATTTTGTATACAGGTCAATCGTTCGATAAAAAACCCTGGAAAAATCGAATTTTTCGAAAATGTTCTATAGAGAGGTTGCCCCGCACCAAAACGTTCGAAATTTTTTTATTTATTTATTAACTTAGAAACGTGAAAATTTGTATAAATATTCCTCTTAACATTACCATATACAATACCATTCATTTTTTTTTTTCAATTTTGTTATAATTTTCTATCTTTTTTTAATTTGATTTTTTTAACGAAAATTTGAAAATGCTCCTTGCGTGCCATTTGTTCACATTTTTGATTCATTTTACTTTATGATCACTCAAAAACACATTATGAGAAAATTTGGGTATTCATTTTTAAATCCCTTAGAAAGTTAACTTTTTAAAAATATTTTTCTGCATTAAAACTTAATTTTCATCATTTAATTAGGTTCTTATTCACTTTTAATTTCCTTAATAAAGTCCAATTATAAAATGCATACCCAGTTTCATTAAAAAGTATGAGAGGTGTCTTCTTGTCAAATTTCATGCATCTCAGACAAAAATTAAGACGCACGAAGCATTTTAAAAATGTAAAACCTTTGAAAATTCCGTTTCGAAAAAAATGCATTCAACCTTTTGCTTACGGGTGGGACAGCGTCCATCCCAAACGAAAAACCTCCCATAAAGGCAGGTATTTGACATACCCTATCCCAAACTGTTTGATCCCCCTTTGCAGGCATTGACGTCCATGGAAATCGCTGACAGAAACATTGCGTTTCTGTCAGCGATTTATTTCTGTCAGCGTTACATTGCGACAGAAACATCGCTGACAGAAACATTGCACCTGCTGCAGCAGATGCAATGTTTCTGTTAGCGATTTCCATGGACGCCAATGCCTGCAAAGGGGGATCGAACTGTTTGAAATAGGGTATGTCAAATAGCTGTCTTTTTGGGAGGTTCTTCGTTTGGGATGGACGCTGTCTCACCCGTAAGCAAATGTTAAATGTGTAAAATAATATTATATATTAAAACTTTTTTTAGTCGATTTTTGCTCATTTCAACGTCCACCGTCCCCTTAAAAAACTAAACCATCGTTCGCAAAGAAAATGTACGAAGAAGGCAAAGACATAGACATGGCGTACATAAATGACGCAACATAATGATGTTAAAATTTGATAGATGAAAATGTTCGGCGAGATGAAACTGTGTCGAGTTTTAACTCTTTTCGTTATCTGGCAACAGAAAACTAGTTCGTAAAAGATGACGCACTACATAACATAATGATGTTGAAGACCCAGACCGTCCGACTCGTCCGAGGACTTGAGCAATAACATAATGATGTGAACATTTTATAGACGAAAATTCATCTTTCATGCATGCTCTGAAAGGAGAGAGTCCACGTTCATTCGAAGCTCATTCCAGTCCAAGCTCATTCGAAATATAGGGGAAAAAAATCGTGCATTTTTCTTTTTCAATGAAACATTACAGTAAAATCTACGCAAAAATAGTTATTATTGTGGTGATTATTGCCAATATGTTTCTAAAATTAAATAGACCTATTTATATCTTTTAATACTTTACATTTTTCTAAATTTTTCAAAATGCATACAATTAAATGATTTAAAAATAGAGGATAATACAACAAGAAAGATCAATCATGCTTAAAGCATTGATTATGAAACATTTTCCAACTTCAATGCAATTTTATTTAAAAAAAGTCGAAAATGCAATACATTCCTCGGTAATATTTTAAAACTTATCACAATACTACATTAATTTATTATATTTGAAAACTTAAACCTTCATTGAAAAAAATGAACTTCATTCAAATGACGGCATTGAAATATAAATTGCCTAGTTTAAATATCTCTAAAATACGATACATTCCACGGTAATATTTTTAAAACTATCATAATACTACGATAATTTATTATATTTAAAAACTTCATCGAAAACAACTGAAATTAATTCAAATGACGTCATAGAAAAAATAATACGCCTGGATCTCTCTATAAAAACAAGATTTCATTCATAACTTTCTCCCATTCATTTCATTCATCACAATACTATAATAATTTATTTTATTTAAAAATTAAGACCATGGAGTTATAAGTAATTAAACTCTATGCTTAAAACTTCATCGAAAAAAATCGTCCTTCTCTTTATAAAATCAATTAATATTTCATTCATATCAGCCATGCAGACTCCATGGACTAAATTATTTTGTGTTAAAGAAATACAGTAATTCTAATACAACTCATTCTACATATTTTGTTGTTTACTTTTTACATAGGTGAAAAATAGGCTTCGTTGAAGAAATAATCAAATTTAGATAATCATTTAAACTCAAATATATTGTATTTGCGTTGTTTCAGTATGTAGATGCACAGAATTTAGGCAAAAATAAAGTAGTTTTAGGACGGATACAACACTCAATATGAATTAAAAAGAACTTAAAAAATCACGATTTTGAAACAAGATGGATGCCATATATCATTTTGAAGTGGGTCATGTGATCGTTTCATATCATGGTCACGTGATCGTTTCATATAAGAGGTGTAATTATTATTTTAATTTTTATTTAAAAAACTACTGAATATATTTCGCTGAATTTTTTTTTATATATTTTATGGAAAATTTTGAATATTACCTAAAATTTTCGAAGCAATTTGTGAATTTTAAATCCGCTTAAAAAATGTTTGAAAAATTAGGTCCCATAGGGCTCAAAGTATTTCATTTTTTAAACCCGGGTTCAATCCAAAACTAACTGGGTGATATATTCCCATAGGTCCTACAGACCGTCCGAACAACATACTAAAATTTCATTTTGATAAAGTCATTTTTACGGCAGTTATCGTGCTAACGGACAGACAGACAGACAGACAGACAGAATGAACAAAGTCATAAACACTTTTCAACTTTGTTGTAAAGTGTTAAAAATGTATTGTCCTATATATATATATATATATATGTATATTGCTGGGCATTTCCAAAATATAGGAGCCATAGAAAATGTTAGAGAAGCAAAATCACTGAAAGTTACTTATTTATTTTTTTACCCATTGAAATGCTCGCGGGCACTTAGAAAGTGATCGGAAAAAGCACTTACCCTCTGGTGGTAGAGTCTGAGATGTTGTTTCTGCAATATTGCCTTCCAGGAGACGAGCCACACAGAAGATGTTGAGCGTGTCTTCAGGCAACAAGGCATCTTTAAATTGAAACAGTTGCGAACTCTCAATAACATCATACCATGTATACGAAAAATGGAAAAATCCATATCTAAATTCAAATTCATCCTCCAAAGACTGGTATATAGATCCATCAAGCGCTTTTATTCCGAGGGTGAATTTAATATGGTGCTTCTTGGTTTGATATCGTTTAAATTCACCGTAGGATAGATGCAAAGCAATCTTGCCACTTAATTCCGACAAACCTATCCGAAATGTTGCATCTGAGAGTAAAAAGTAATTACTACATAAATTTTTCGTACGGTCGATTTCTGAGAAATTTCCAATCTTCCACTCCACATTCACATAACCTCTTGTCTCGCGTATGGTACCGGCTTCCATGCCCACAATGGTGAATTCAGTTTTCTGTTGAATCTATAAACAAAAAGGGCCAAATTAAATAAAGTTACAACATAATATTATCAAAAGCATTTTTCAAAGTAAATTTGCTTTTCTATCACTTTTGCAGAATTCGAAAATGTATTTATTTGTTTAGTATTAGGGATGTATTGTCGCGAACGTGCAATGTTCCGTTTGGCGCCTCCTCTTTCGTCTGTCTCGAAGTCCAGGCGAAGAAAATACAGTGCATGACGTCACCATGAGGTGAGGATGACGTGGGTCCAAGATTTCCCAGTTAGAAGAAAGATTTCCAGATTTGGCGAATAATCTTCAAATTGGCGACTTCCGGAATGTTCTAAAAACTTCTCGATAGAAAGATTTTTCTTTGAGATATAGAACTTTCCAGAAGTTTCTATGGAGAGACTATAAAAAGGACTCACCCCGCCATTGCAGGGGAGCTGAGAGAAGAGCCACCACTGAATCTGACAGCAACACTGATTACTGAATCTATAACCACTGAACCTGAGGCGCAAGGTTAGACTGACAAAATAATTCAATAAACTATACAGTTATGTTACTCACAATCGTACCTCTGTGTTTCTCCAAGATTGGACAGGGAATCAGAGATTAAAAAGAAACAGCCCCTTCTATTTGGCCTACTTGATGGGCTATATTGAAACTAGTGTTGAGAGACACTCTCTGAAACTTTCTATCAATCCCTTGGAGGGACTTCCCAGTGTTCATTTTAAAACAGACCTTATCTCCTCTACCAACAAAAGGACAGATTTACCAGAATATCTTCGACATATTGCTTTGGAAACACTTAACAGTATTCCCTCCAATGTCCTTTGAATTTTTACAGATGGCAGTAAAAATGAGTATAACAATTGTGATAGTGAAGTCTTGGTGAAAACACCTTCAAGTAGCTTTACTATCAAAATTCGAAATCCAGACCATTGCTCTGTTTTTCGATCAGAGCTAATAGCAATTGCAGAGGGTCTAAAGGCTGCAGCTTCCTATTCCACTTTCTAAAGATATCTGGATTTGGACTAACAGCCGCAGCTCTATCCAACACCTTCAGAAATGGTCTCGTGCTGGTGATAGAACCTCAATATCTATTCTTACTTCACTGCGGGAACTCTCATACAGCCATAATATCCATTTGCAGTGGATCCCATCGCATATTGCACTTAGCGGCAACGAGATGGCTGATAACCTGGCTAAGGAGGGAACTTCAATAAATTTGACCTCTAACATCTTGACTTTTTTGGAGATCTGCTCAAGAGTTAAATCTACCACCGCCACTTCTTGGCGTTCTTCTCCAGCACATGACTGATATTGTGGCAAGCGTCCTGGGGGAGCTATTGCTTTTGCGGGCAATCGTGTCCAGCAAACTGCTTTGTCCAGACTCTTAATCAAGGAGGATTTGACACCGAGTCCCCTCCTTGTCTTGGACTTTTTGAGTGTTTTTGGTCTCATGGATCTGGTTTAACCTATTGGCTAGACCAGTTAAGATTAGTAACAACAACAACAGAGGAGTTGACGAATAGACTTGATACGAGCTACATCGGACTGTGATTTTTGTCAATGTTTTGAGAATAGTAGCAACTGTTTTGTGAAATTACTTTTTCAATGTTCTGTGAATAATATCAGTTATTCTGTGAAATCAGTGGAGCATTTAAGTGCTGTTTGATTGTATAATGTTCCTGTTTACTTTATGCTTGTGAATAAATTTAAGTTATCTAGAAACTTGGACTTGTTCTTGTATCCTGCGCATACATCCACGATTCATGAGGATACGCTTCGTAACAAACTGGTGTCAGAAGTGGGATTTCTGGAAACTTGACAAGCGTATATGGTAGTAACTAGAAAAACGATGGAGAAACATGTGAAAGAGATGATGGCTTTGATGAAAGCCAGACAAGCCAAGATGATGGCTATGATGGAAGCCGGACAAGACGAGATGATGGCTTTGATTAAAGCAGGACGAGACGCGATAAAAGCCGGACAAGACGGCGATTGCCAAGTTGGCGATACTTCACTAGATCATTAACCAAGTTCGCCAAATGTATCGCCAAGCATTACAGACAAAGGGAGAGAAGAGCATTTCTTATATACTGAAAGATATGCCTGTTGTGTGATGGAATTCAAAATTTGTAAAACATTACCTTTCATTAACGTAATTTCTATCAATTTAGCGACATTTTTATCACTTTTGCGGCATTTTCGTCAATTGGGAAACATTTAGAAATGTCGCTAAGTTCGCTTACATCCAGCCGCCAAAATTTTCAGCAAGCGATAAGGAAGAACGGGGGAATGGATTATTTTTACAGTAGATTTTTATATTCTTTCCAAGATATTGAATTTTCATCAATTAGTCGTCATTTTTATCAATTTGGCGGCAATTTTATCAATTTGGCGATACTTTTGTCAATTTCGCAACACAAGAAAACTTCACAAGCTGGCCATATTCAGTCAAATTCGTCGACAAAATTTTGCAAAGCATTGAGGAAAAAGAAATTGGTTATTATTATAATCTTTCCAAGATATTGAATTTTATCGTCATTTCCATTGATTTACTATCATTTTTATCAAATCGGCGACATTTTAGTAAATTTGGCAACATCAAAATAACCGCCAAATTGGCGATATTCTTCCAAAATTTCACCAAGCGTTATGGCTGGAGAAATAGGCTATTCTTATAGTGAATAAATGACTATTGGCAAATTGTTAGGTGTTAAGATACAAATATATTACCTAAAGTCCCCTCTCTCTTGAATGGAACGAACTAAATCCACAAGAATGATGTTAAAAAATTTATCGCATAATATTACATATGAAAAGTGAACATATTTCACAATAGTTAATGCTTTTTTAATTTTATATAATTTTTTGATAAATTTATTTAAAGAATGGGCAATATCTCGAGATCGGTTCTAGTGTTGTAAAATTTGTGTCACTCGTTCTCTAATAAAAAAAAAATTGCGTAAGAAATGATTATTTAGGTACCTTTATTGAAGGTTTTGAATTTTTGATGGGGTTTTTTTTTCAGAATTTAATTCGAAAATTGCCTTCAAAACATTCGATTGAGTTTAAGAACAATACGCTTCTTACATTCAGCAATTGTAATTCATGTACCAAATTTCGGTCGAATCACTCCATTCATTCATCAGATATCGCCTCCACAGATTCACTGACACACACACATACACATCATCTCAAAAACGTTCGTTTCGTGTTGAGAGAGGTTTGAACAGACATTCCAGCGAGACTCCCTTCACCTCTCGATATATAACAAAAGAATAAAAATATTTTTTCAAAAACATAATTTCATTCTAGAAAATGGTATACAAAATTATGTTCTTGCATAATTTTATATATCATTTACTTTCCACACATACATAGTATAATGTATAGGGAAAGTATTGTTCGAGTTTTCGACGGAAAAGCACGTTTCAAGAATACCTGAACTTGAATACATAGTCTTTGAGGTGATGTGTGTGTCCTTGAGTCTGTGGAGATGATATCTCGCTAATGAAAGGAGAGTGTTAGAACGAAATTTTGTACTTAAATTACAATTAGTGAATACTGAAAGTCTGCTGATTTTAAAAGCAATCGAATGTTCAGAGCACCCACAAATTTTCAAATGAAATTTTTAAAAATCATCCAAAATTCAGAACTTTCAATAATGTTATGTATGTAATAATATCATATGTGATTTATGATCTGCATAAGTGTTAGAACGCGAGCATGAACTGTTCTCGAGATATTGAAATTTTTCAAATAAATTTATTAAAAAAATTGCATAACATCAACAATAGTACTAACCATGACATTAGAAAGATGGAGATAAAACTCCTATGAATGAACACTTGAAAATGCCGTAATGCTTATAGAATTATATCTAGATGTCACTAGTGTTAGTAAAGTAGGTGCTACTGTTAGTTGATACAACAGAAAGGTGTCGTATTTAGTATATGTATTTTTGCTTATTTTTAAATTAAAGGTTTTCTATTTATGAGTAAAATTAACCAGTATTTTTAATAAGAGATGAATTATGAGTAAATTAACCAGTGTACGATAGAGTACAGAATATAGTGAGATAAAAATAAATTGAGAGGTAAAATAATTTTGAATACGTAAGAATATTTTTTATTGTTTCAGTTCCACTTTGCATTGCGTTAATAATTTATTTTTATAAAATTGACAGTTTAAATAAATATTTTAGGTCTTTCGTCATAGAAATGCATATAATGCAGGACTACTTAACTTATCCCAGAGCCACCTGAATTATTGTTTCAAACGATATTGTCGTTTTCTTAATATGAAGTTTTAACTCCTTACTTTTATCTCCATGGTATTAACTATCGTGAAATATGTTTTTATATGTCATATTATGCGATAAGTTAATTTTTATCACATAATATTACATGACAGGAAAGCTGCCCAAGAATTTGAAGGAAGGTGAAAGAGCATCTATGATTAGAAGATTCTGCAGCAATAGCATATGGAATTTTGTTTTTGACAGTTACATTACAGGCTCTTTTTGCATTGCATATTACTTGAGTAAAAGAATGTTTTTTTTTACTTTCCTTTTATAATCTCTACATTGCCCCCGCTAACTTTAACGTACACAAATGAATCAGTATAACATAACAGATATTTAGCTCTCAAAAGTAGGAATAAGATAAAATAACTTACAATGGCGAAGAAATAGGAAATCCAAACTGCCGAAATCCACGTGGCACAATTATCGCGCTTCAAACAAACCTTTTCTTAGCGCAGCATTGGTAGTGTGTACCGGGAATGGGATAATTCACAGAATACTATTAGTCTGTAGGGATAATTGCTCCCAACAAGCTGCGACAAGCAGCTCCGGACAGAATAGTTGCCCAAGAATTTGAATAGTGATGGGTATGGGAGACCTCGTGGTATGGGGAGACCTCGTAAATGAAATTCATTCGAATGAAATAATCGAGAAATTCATTCGAATGAAATAATCGAACATCTCGATAATTGCAAAAACTATTCGAATACTTTTTGGCCAATAGCAGCAAAGAGTTTTTAGCAGTTCGATAGTTTTAAAAGTATTCCAATGAATTCGGGCGATTGTACTAATGCAATTGTAGTAATGCTATCGGTTATGCTATCGGCCATGGCGATAGTATTCGTTCGGAACTAGTTACTATTTTCCACACATTCTAGTGTTTTAAAAGTATTCGAATTAATTTAGACGATTGTAATTGTAGTATAGTAATGCTATCGGCCATAGCAATAGGATTCATTCGGATTAAACGGTAGTTTTACTAATTTCTATTCAAATGATAGTAGTCTAGTCATTACTCATTAGCTGGTTTTGGAATATAGTTCGATTGACGATAGTTTTATTTGCACAATTATGAAAGATATAAAAGCGTTTTTTGTATTGTGAAATAAAATCATGTTTGGTGAAGTAAAGTCACTGAAATTGTTTTGTTATTGCGAAGAAGTTTTTTGAACAAGTGAAACAATCCTTTTAGGAGGAAATAGCGAATGATTTTTAAAACTGACAATTAAATTGATTTAAAACAAACATTTTGATTTTAATTACGTCAAAAATAATTTTGACGTTTTTGTTAAGGAAATATTAACGTTTTAGTTATACATAATATTTAATTTTTTTAATACATAGTTAATAATGTTTAATACATTTTTGTTTGAAGTAATAGATATTTATGTAGAAAAATCAAATGAATGGATAAGGAAGGTGCAAATGTTTCCCTCGCATTATTTAGTATTAATTTAAAGTAAATCCAATTTTGTCATAAAGTCATCTTTTTAAAGAAATAATAAAGTTGTTAGGATACTGGTATTTGTAATTCAATACGATAATGTTCGTCTAGTATATGGAATATTTTAGTATAGAGTGAATTTTTTAAATTAAAGAAAGTTTCCACAGTGAAATAAGTGCTTGTAATGTTGGCAGGGTGATAATAATAATCTTAAAATGTGTTAAAATAGAAAACTTGTGTCGATTCAGAGAAAAACCGTTTTACATTATGCAATTTTAGTAGTGGTGGTGCACTGTATAAAGAGAAGCCGTTAAATTAAGGTATATCTTTCTTACATTTATTTTAATGTTATATTTATCACTTAGTAAAGAATTCTATACATGTCAAGTTTACGTGTTATGTCCTATTTAGTTAAATAAAAGATGGTAAAAGAAAAAAAATCTTCTGAATGCAAGTCACACCAACATGAAATGCAAAAGTCACCATTATGTGTCAACACATATTAAAAGACACTTGCCAACATTTAAATTTTACTTGTTCACTTGAAAATTTTCTTTTAGATGTGTTTTTATTTTTGGAACTACAAATTTATCAAAATGCACTTTTATCGTTTTCTTCTCATTTTCAATTATTATTATTTCTTACAATAGTTTTTATAGTATATGGACCTGAAAATATGGGTTTTAGAGGTGATACAGGTATAAAAATTTTTTAGATATACAATGTCGCCAACTTTAAATTTGTATGTTCCTGATGTTTTAAAATATCTTTTTATGGGGGGGTATTGGCTTCTGCCTGATTTTTGTAAACTTTTTGCAGTATTTCTTGGTGAGTTTTCTTGGCTTCCTATACAAATTGCTTAAAGGTTGGACTAGTGAATTTAGTGTCCATACGCATGTCGAAAGGTGTTCTCTCGGCCAGTACTCTTCTAATACATATATCGGCCTCAAAATCGAAAATTTTCATAAAAACAACACTTTCTCTATACTATATTCTTTAATATGAGAAAGTAAAAATTTATAGAAGAAAGTCTTTGCTTTTTATTATTAAAATAGTTTATGGTACTTCTCTGCTATCAGGGAAAGGGGATAGAATTAATTGTACACCAATAATAACATTTTATTAAGTTATTACTTTCTCATACGTAGTATTGAAAAAGTATTATTTTCACAAAAAAGGTATCACAAATATTATTGGATTTTCACGAAACTTTAGTTTCGACTTTGTTGACATAAACTCTAGAACTAGATAGAATTTCTTAAAATTCAAGTGAAAACTTGACTTTAAAGAAAAATTTATAATTTTTTAATATGCGAGCATATATGACAAGACATAATTATGTATGTGAGTCTCAATGATCACAAAACTTCACAATTTAAATCATTGAAGTGAAAAATAGTGCCGATTCAATTTTTGCGTTTGTGATGTCATTTTCACCTTCGTTGAAGCAAATTACACCCCCCAAGTTGGTACATTGTCAATTTTGGTATCAATCAGAAGATTTTTTCAAGTCCTTTAAAATGAAGGGTAACTTGCGATTGATATTATGTTTGGCAATTTGCCCCTCCCTGATGTTATGAACACAAAAATTTCATTCCGTCTATTTTTTACTACAATGATTGAAACTTTTAGGTTTCTTGATCATTGAGTGATAAATAGCCACTTATGTATACTTTTATTTTGCGATGATTTTTTCACCAGGAAATATTTGAGAAATCTGTATTGGCGGTCTAAATGATCATAATTATAGCATATTATCCTTTATTTTAACGGGCTTGAAAACGTCTTCAAATTGATGTCGTGTTTGACAATGTTGACTTTCTGTCATCTTGAAACATTTTTAATGTCAGCAGTGTTCTTTCAACATCAATTAATGCTATTTCGCATTAAAAAAAATTTATTAGACAGAAAAAACTATGCCAACCATACCTTGCCATAAGATTGATTACCTAACCATACCCTGCCATGAGATTGATTACCTAACCATACCCTCCCATAAGATTGATTACTTAACATCATTAGCCCCCCTTTGGGGGAGGAGTATCTTATCTAGTTACACAGTAATTATGTTTAAAACTATAATAATTTGAGACAACAAAGCAGACAGGCTAAATGTTTTAATTTGAACATGTGTGAACTAAAATGCTTATTGACTGATAATAGTATCCAGCATACAATCGAGCTCGCTGATAACAATTTATTGATTATACCAAAGTTTTGTGTAGGTTTCTTAATATCATAAGTAAACCATTGAATATATATTTTAATCATTTTAGCTTTGTTATAAACAAGCTCTATTGTACTTATGAGCATAGGCGTCGAGTTTTCAAAATCTCAGGGGGGCACAATCCGATAAATTTATATAAAAGATTTACAAAGTCGATAAACATATAACAACTTACAAGGCCGCCTTGAAGAAAGCAAGCATATGTCAGTTAAGTGATGACAATTATTCCCAGAGCATTTGAAGCCCCTACTTCAAAGAACAGAATGCGCCCTTAACAACCGTCAAGAACGAACTTCCCAACGAACGGCAATAGTGATTTTTAAGAGCGCATACTGTTATTTTGGCCTGAAAAAAGGGTATTATAAATTATAATGCCATCGAAGCAACTGTAGTCACCTAACTGACATATATATGCTTTCTTCAAGGAAGTTTTGTAAGTTATTGTCTTACAAGCAGCAGTTTTGGAGTGAGATAACCGTCTGATTAAGTCACGGGGATTGTACTCTTAGGACCCGAGTTCGATTTCCGGCTTTGTCTGAACTGTCCCCGTGTACGAGCACGTTAAATTTGTGGGTTTGAAAGTTATTCCGAGCGGTTGGTAGCAAAGAAAGGAGGCTCGATCCCAGTAGATGTCGCCCCCACTGGGTTCCAGTCTAAATTAGATGACATTGTCCCGGTGGTCTAAACAGATATCTTACACCTTCGAGTAGGTCGGACGGGCTGGGTCGAAAGAAAGATATCAGCAGTTTTATTTATTATACGATAAATATTTTTAATCTTTTTAGACCTGCGCCACTTAGTTTACCACTTATAAAACTTGAGATCTTTGACTCCTGAACTCACCCTCGTCTTGGCGTACCAGATGCCATCTTCTACTTTATTGCATTTTCTCCCTTCGAGGAGCAATTAGGGCTTGAAAGTGAAGGGGGGGTCTACAAGGCTAGTGCCTTGTAACGTTGCCACCGATAGAGGTAAAGCTTATAGTCCCCCTAGCAGGAATCCGTCACGTTATGCTCTCCATTTGTTGATTCCAAACAGCAGACCTAGATATGGTTGATGAGATCTCTATAGAAATTTCCCAGTGAATGGGGCCATTGCATTTCATTTCCTGGGCCAATCTCGGACATAATATCCGGGCCTGCCCCACACCTGTTGATGGTAAAAAATGATAAAGTTGCAAAAGAATAAAATAAAAAACTAGTTATGATAGGTAACGAAACCTTAAGATTTCGTCACATATAAATTTATATGAATCTGGATGACCATACCATCATGTGAGTAAGATATGTAAAAACAGTTTCATTAAGAAAACATAAACGTGTAAATAAGGGGCTTGGAGCATTAACATGACTAGTGACACTTTTTGCCAAACTGGAAGTTTTCCATCAAATAATATTTAACTGTATACAGCAATTTCTGAAAAAATCCCATTTTTGTTAAAATTATTGCATTGTCATGTTTCACCAATCCTTTTACATGAAAAATCTAATATAATAATATTATTTAATTCAAAAACACCTATTAGTACAATTTCGTAGAATGCGATGCCATTATAACATATATACTTACCAGTGTTGCGCTTAAATCAAAATCTGCATGTTTAATATAATATGAAGGTCTTTCAGCAGTTGAGGAATTTCTCACGCAAAAAAATTTTTGCTGTTTTAATTTAAATTAACTATGAAAAATAAGTATACTGATATTTAATTGCAAATCGAAATATAACCTTTACGAATAGCACCAAAATATTGCGCTCCTTTTTCATCACAAATCAAAACGAAACCTTTATTGAAAGAACCAAAACATCACACTGCCTTCAACACCACAAACATCACTCATCTGAGTTGAACATATGCAAGTCCTCCTACAAAACCCAACCACTTTTCCACAAGGTTCCTACGAATCCGATATTTTATATTTTTTCATAATTTATAATTCTAGCTTTTTGGTCTCAAATGACCTGGTGCTGTTGACTGCCAAACCAGGACAGTAGCCAGACACGATATTCAAGAGGGACTGAAATGAGATTCAAGGGGGCTCAACAGTCTTGAAGGAGAAGCTCACCCTAAACACAGTTAATCATTAGCATTTATTAACCATAATAGTTATTATTATATATTTTATCTATATAAATTATTTACAAATAATGGCATATTTATATTTGTAAGCTAAGAGTTGATTAGGAAAATCCATTTAGTTACCATACATTAATATTATAATATATAATAATTACAATGGATTTTAATATAAGCATTTAGCAAAGCTGTTAATTAATCGAAAAAAAATCTGAAAGTTAATACAAGTTAACGCTTAATATCAACTCTTAACTACCTATCAGTTGATTTTGACACAATGAATTAAAACAATGAACCCAGCAATAATACAAAAGTATCCAAATACTATTGTCTTAATATTTAAATATTTTTAAACTAAATATGTAAATAAATTGATTATCACTATAATCACACATTCAGATGAATTACAAAGTTTTTAAAACAAAGTAATTTAAAAAAAATCTCATAAATAATATTTTTATGCAAAATTTGGATGGCATGTTGGTTGACATTTCTTATCACAACTAAAACCTTAATGTTTTTATCAGGGGGGAGTATACCTCTTAGGGGGCTCAGCTCCCTCTGGCCCTTGCCTGACTACAGTGCTGTGCTAAACGTCCGGTGCTCACCAGGAATAAAGCTACCAGGAATGAAAAGTTTGCAACTTCAAACGGAATGGATGCCACCTGTAAAGACGGCACTTGTATATAGAATCGAGGAGTAATTACAGATAAGATCTCTTTAGGTAGACAAAATAAATCATCTTTACTTCGTGGTAACCATTTAAAGTTATTACTAGAGGGAAGCAGATATTTTCTGGAAATGCCAATAACATAACTGTAAATATTTCATTTCTCTTTTAATTAGGTGGTCAATCGAAAAAATTCTGGTAACCAGGTGTTTTTGTCATAAGAGTAACCTGTTTCCTGGGAATAAATAGGAGCTTGGTTTGTGTGCAAGATAGTTTAGGGAGCTATGGCAAGAAAGATGCGAACAAGACTGAACTGAAATGTGACATTTACGTTGATAGGATTTTCTTTCAATTAATTTTATGTTTAAAAAATTTCATTTTTTACTATTTAGTAAAATATGAAGTTAGAAAATAAATCTTGAAATTTCCCAGACAGGGCAAAGCCCCCCTCTAGAAAAGTTCAGCGGGGGCTCCCCCCCCCCCCCTCCGTAGTCGACGCCTATGCTCGAGAGATGGGGACTAAGGAAGAAATGGAGAAGGTCATGAAGGGAACTCTTGACCGTCCTCATAGTGAAATGGATGAAATTTTTATTCGTTTAAATGGCACTGACGTAAAGTTTAGGTTCCTACTCGATGTCGAGGAATTAGGTTATGATGTCGATGCTAGCCATCTAATGGAAAAGTACCAAAATTTGGTCGAAGTTTACAGTTGTGATATTAGTGGACAGCAGCTATATAAAGAAATTTTGGACTGTAGGATGTTGCTATCAAGTTGAGCTTCTTGAATTTATTGTTCAATATGGAGATGAGGGCGTCTTTCCCAATATTCGTATTGCTGTGCAGATAATACTGACCATTGCAATTTTCATAGCTAGCCGTGAGAGATAGAGCCATATTTGAGGGCCTCCATGGGGCAAGGTAGACTATGTAATCTCGCTTTGTTGAATGTATAAAACGAAGAAACCGAAAAAACTGATTTTGAGTATATCGTCGATTAAGTTACATCAATGAAAGCAAGAAGAAAGAAAGATTCAATTATAATTTTTGATTTACAAGCTACGATCTTGAATTGTATTTTTGACCTGATATTATTGTAAGATTATGTAAACAAATGGTGTTATATGTTTTGACAGGGGCGCAATTTCAATGTTTGTCATGGGCGCAATTTTCTGTAGACACGCCACTGCTTATATAACTGGTAAACATCTTTTATTTCGCTGCTGTGGTGGTCCAATATGTCTTTCTTTTGGGTTTTCATTTCTATAATTGTCCACTACCAACTTACAGCGCTACCTATAACCGATAGATGACTTATGAATTACTTTCTATTTATTTAAAGTAAAGAGAAATTACTTCAAAATAGCACTACATTTGCGAGTTTTGAGCAAATTAATATAAAATTCAAGCGTAATATATTTTACTTCGTATTAATAATTTTATTTTAATGCTAAAAATTAAAAAAATAATAAATATTTTAAGATTTCAGGTCCTTGATCTTATATTAATGTATCTGGCATTTGTAATTGCTTTAAACGCGTCATTTATGTGAATTTTGTTTGATGGTTAATACTGTAAACATGTAGTAAAAAATGAGAATATAGTAAATATTTCTATAAATTCTATGGATTAAAGCAAATAATTAAATATTTTACCTACATCTTTTATACAATTTTTTTCTTCGAGACCTGTGTGACCGGAATCAAGATGGAGGTTTGAAGAAGTATGTCAAAAATTTGTTTATTTAATGTTTTTTTAAAAAATGCTTTTGTTTTAACTAGTTTTAATATTTCAGATGTATGCACTTTGTTTTGAACTGATTATCCGTTACCGAAATAACAAAAATAATCCCCATTGAAAGTTCTTTATTTTGATGCAAATTTGAGACTTATCTTCCGGTATTAAATGTTTTTTCATGGGGAATGTTTTTATTTAAAGTTTCATGTTATTTTATACTGGTAATTAAAGCAGTTTACACTATCTGAATGTTTTTTACCTGTGTTTAAATGCTTTATGTCGATTACTCGAATCTACTTTCTCTTAAACTGCATTATGTTTACATTTTGTATTTCATCTTTGTCATTCTTGTGCGTTTATACTAATATCGAATAAAAATGTTAGATCATAAATATTTTCCCGTGCATAAGATTTATATCCCATTTCACATATTTCTGCTATTTTATGTAAAATTGGAACAATCCATATTTCTGAGATATTCATCTTTACAACTTTAAATATTTGTTACAAAATAAGTGCTACTTTTCCTTACCTATATCAGTTTGTGATATCTACACATTTAAGTTTGTTATTAATTTTATGAGTAAGCAATGTCTTGATAATGTATTTTGAGGGAAGGTTTCAGAACTATTGATAAACTGTAGCTTTTTATGAGATTTATATGTTTAATAATGGAGTGCAATGCCAGATTACTGAATCATAAGTAAGTCTAATTATTTAAATTTTAATTTACATTAATTATTCATTAAAAATATGTAGAAATGTATTTCTGTATTCTCATTAATCAATGAAAGTATCAACATTAATAGCAATGTAAATAAACTAAATCCTTTTAGCATCCTTTTTTAAAATACTCTCGCTAATTGTGGGGCTAGTTCTTATTATCATACATTAGATGCCAATTTCAATAATATTTTATGCTTTTAAAATCGTATAACACTTAAAATATCTACAAAACTAGGTAAACCATTTAACAGGGTTTTTTGTTTTTTAACTTTATGCAGGCCTGTATATGAGGTCCGAGATCGATCCTTTTAACTTTGGCCCACCGTACACATTGACATTGATATGGAAAAGATTCATCCAGTGGGCATTCCCACTGGGAAATCTCCAGAGATCCCACTGGTCATATCCAGGCCTAAATTATGTTTAGACCAGTCAAATTAAGGTTTAAAATTAGCTTCTACCATAGCTTCCCATGTTTGGTGGATGATTCTTTTATATGTTTCAGTACTGCAACAATAATGTGATTGCCTGAAGGGGAAATTTTGCTCCTAACATTTTAAAATAAATACTTTTCCGTTTTTATTAAAACAAGAAAGTTTATATAAAATTTGGTCTTATAGGAAGCTATGACAAATCAGCAGGTTAGTGTTTATTTTAAGATAGCATGCTGACCTATGACACCCATATTAACTTTGAGTTTGGTACAGTATGATGGTCAAACTGTATAGTGAATGGTACAATCAGGTTAGTGCCATAGGCAGATGTGTAATGGTTCTCTGTACCATGAAAGGTAGACAATGATTCCTTGTCTCGGTGAAGGATTTTCGACTGAGTAGCACTGTTGCAAGCAAAAGATCATATATATTAATTACATACAGCAGCGTGAAACTGACTGACTAAGGGATAATTACACAATCCAAATCATTGAAGGTAGAAACTTTGTGCATGTGGGATTTGACCTATAAGTAATAAAAAAATTTATTTTAATTTTGTCCAAAAAATTTATAAATTGAAGAGTTTTTTATTTAAATTATTTTTTCTTCAACATAAAACAGCTGAATAAGACTGACTGGCTGATTCAGGTATGAATTTCACAGCTCAAACCGCTAAAGATAGAAGAAACTTTGCATGCACATTGGACTTAGCCTATAAATAATGAGAAAAATTTTAAATCTTGGAATTTTGTTTGATAAATTTATAAATCACAAAATTTTTTGTTCTAACGTTTTTTTTAGCTGTAACTAGAGAATAGTTTAAAACACAAAATTTACTTTTATATCATTCTACACTGTAAACAATATCCTAAATTTTCTTAATTAACTCATATAATGAATCATTGAGATATTTTAATTTATAGCAGACTATTTTTTTAATTATATTTTATTAATTAATTTATGGATTTTATTTAATTGTATTAAGTGTGGTAACAGAGTTATGTTTCATATACTGAAATTGTTTGTTGGTTGTTCTTCAAATCAAATTATTGAAAAATAATGCTATAATAAATTGATTTTTATCTTAAAATAATGAAAAATAGAAAATAAAGCAACAGAATGACCTCTAAGATTGTAACAAAATAGCAATGTAGATTTTCCAACGCTTTCACAATAAGCAAAAAAATATGTATCTGCTTCGGCAAGTAGTTTGTATAGTGAACATTTATTTACTTTCAGAAGCAAGAAGTACTTTGGTGAAAATATGAAATTAAATTTCACCCGAAAGTGTTAAAATTTTATTTTTAGATCCAAATATGAAGTTATTTTGTAAGTAAAAAAAATGTATAATGCATATATGCTTTTTTTGTTTTGTAATATATTTTCAATATCTAGAATAAACATTTAAATTTCCTTAAATTATTATCTGTATCATACATAATACGAAAAGATGTGTGTCTGTGTAGTCTGTAGCTGGAAATCTAAGCACCTTATGGCCATGAAATTTGGCACACGGGTACTTCAGAACTCGGAAAAGTACACCCCTGGATTTTTTTTTTTTTTTTTTCAATTTGAATTAGTCTTTCAGTTATTTTATGTTTTAGCATAAATTTGAGCAATTTTCCCCCATCTGTTCCTTAGTGACCAAAAATATCACCATGGAGTTTACATCTTGACACTGTCGGAAAGATCAAAGAACATTTTTTCCAACAATGTTTGAACCGAATCTGTAGGACAATTCCTTCATTTTTAAGGGCTGCAAATGTGTTTGCTATATTATACATAATTAAAAATTATTTACTTTTGTTATTGAATTTTTTATGGTCTTTGAACTTGATTTCATAACCAAAAATTTAATATATTATTATGTGGTTTACTAAAATTAGTGTCTGGAAATACATTTACCCCGGAAAGCCATGTTGGTACTGTTTGGTACTAGTGAGTATGAATAATAATAAATTGTAGAGATAAAAATCTAATGATTTGAGAGTTTATTAACAAATGGCTCTTTACAAGAGTGTAAAGAACTAACAGGTGTTGTACAAGAAAGGCATTGTATGTGCACTCCATTTAGGTAGGAAAAAGATTATCACTGAAGTGAACAAAAATAATTCCAGCTTTGCAGGGTTGGGATTTATTTGGAAAAGTCAGGCAAGTGTGAAATTGGATATGGTCAGAACAGAATCATATATGAAGGTGAAAAGGTTGAAATGTCATGCTAGTATGCATCAAACTTTTAATCAATATTTTTTTATTAATCTGTCTTACTTTTAACTATTTCAGGTGTCTTTCATTACAATGTGAATTTTAGGCATTGTGCTTTTTTGCTCGGCCATCGAGCACGTGTGTACCCTTTATTTGCTCTGGCATCCTTTCGATGCTAGCTGAGCGTCCAAGTGGCCTCCACCCTGTGCTGCGGCTGGGACACCCACCTGCCATCACAGCAGGCGGTGAAGACCCAGAGGACGAATCGCCTCCCCCTCCTCCCCAGCGAACTGTCTCATCCCCAACTGGATTATCCTCGCCTCCTCCAGCACCAATCAGGAGACCTCTCTGCCTACAGTCTCGTTCAAGCCTCACAGTTTCTAGAACGGAATATGTTCTGAATTGTGCTGAACCTCTGCTTGTGAAATGGGACATCAAAGAAGAGAATTCTGCATCTGACTGGATTGGCCTTTATAAGACAGGTAGTTTTAAATAGACTTTATTATAGTCATAAAAACTGCTGCATTGTGTAAATGGCATTCAGTTAGTCACCACATTACTGAAATTTACATAATTGTGGAGCATAATAATTTTTTTTTCTTTGGTAGTAGTAACTGCCATTTGATACTTATAAGCTCTAATAACAACAAAATGCATTCATCATAATATTATTATATTATATGGGTTAAATTATAAATATTATTCAATGGATTCAAATTATCTTCCTATTATCAGAAAGAAATTTTTTATAACCAAAGTTAAATTTTATTTTTGTGTTAATCTAAAAATTCCTTTCAGGATACCATTTGGCACATGAGAGTTGATCCTTTAAACAGGATTAGGTTTTCCGAAAGAGACTAGTTCATCCCAGGATAGTGGAAGAAACTGGTGGAAATTTGTCTGTTATTCTCATTACTAGTTAATCTCAATTAAATTGATTATTTGTGTATCCTAATTAAATGTAAAATAAATGCGTGGGATACATACTATATAATTTGATTTCCAGTTACTACTCTGTTAGAGTTCTGCACAATTATTAACTATTCAATGTTTTGTTTGACTATTTTGCTTCAATTATATATTAGATTGTTGGTGATTAGCAAAATCTATTGTTTAAAAATTTGGTTACTTAGTAACTATTTCAAATGTTTGGTTGTTGAAGTTATAAATAGTGAAGAAAACAGGAGTCATATTGGCTTATTTATCAATAGTTGATCATTTATTGAAAGGATAAAAATAGTTCATTTATCGTTATCTGGATTTGGAGTTAAAAGTAGACTGGAGAAGTTCTTCAGTAAATTTCCTAAATTGAGGAATACTGTATAAACTAATTATCGAGATAAACTTGTCATTCATATCAGTCAAAGAAAAGAAATTGCTATCTAAGAGTGATAAAGGAAGAATGTGTATAGAATGAATTTTTAAATCGATAAAACCTAAAATTTCATTGCTACATTTTAAATTTTATTTCTTCTTGTTTCTATTACATTAGACCAGTGTTTTTCAAACTGTTTTGACCAAGGAACACTTTTGAAATTTAATTTGATGATAAAACCCTAAAATGAGAGAAAGTCCATTGTGGTCTTTACATTCAAAATTTTACATGTTTTTTTATTATTTTTATTTAAGAACAAAATTTGCATAAAACTATTATGTTGCAAAACCCCTGGAATATTGTTAGAATTTTGCAGGTGTTCATAATTTATTTTGAGGATCCCTGGTGTTCCGCTAAATGAACTTTGAAAAATACTGCATTAGACTGTCTGCAAGGGAAACTTCAACTGTAGAAAATGCCTAATGGTTGGATCTTTTGCAAAATAAATTAATTCAAGCTTCATATACATGTTATAAATTTAAATTTCAAAAGACTTTTTTGCCATTGAATAAAAAAAAATACAGTGCAAGTAAGTTGTAGAAAGCATGTGATTATTTCAAAAACACATAAAGAGTTTTCTTTATCAATATGAGCAGGTTAAGAAGTGCTTACCAAATGGACTAATCATATGTAAAAAGCTGCTTAAAGCAGTGTCCTACACATGGTTATGTATACAAATTCAAGGAATCCTCAACAGCTATCGAGACATCAAGGATATTTTAGAAGCAGAGATGATACCTTTTAAATATAATTGTACTGGTGTTATTTTCCAGTAGGACAATGCTTGTTCACATATGACCCAGAATGTCCAAGACCATTTCCATGCACAGCATGTACCACTTCTTCCTTGATTTGCATGCTCTACAGACCTGTCCCCGATCAAACACTTTAAGGACATGATAGCAGCTATGCAGCATTTGACCCTTCAAGCACCTCTGCCACCTTGATCACAAATGAATTTTGGACTCTCATAGAAGCAGCCTGGCAAGCTATTCCTCAAGACAATATCAAAAATCTTTCATTCGTTGTGACACCGAATATAATTGCTGCATGAGATAGATGGCTTCACCTGATACTGAATTTTGAAGCAAAAAAAAAAAAAAAAAACATTTTGCGAATATCAGTATCTTCTAACTTTTAAATGCAATACATTATCTGACATATGTAAGTTGCCAAATGTATTTGTTTGCAATTTTCTTGTTTTAACTATGAATGTGTGTATTTTCAAATAAAATTTTCCTTAGGGTTTTATATGTTTTAATAATTTATTGTTCCTTTAAAATACCTAAATGTACATCTTTGTTATTATACATATTTTTATATTCTATTTTTATCCATAAATTCTTAGATGAAACCGATCCAGCTCATTTTGTAGAGTGCAAAACTAGACGACCAGCCGCAACTTCACGAGGTCAGATATCGTGGATCATTGAAAAAGTTGATTTTTTCACTGAAGGTACGGAAGTTTGATAAATATTGTAATTTCCTATGCAAAAACTACATCATTTAGAAATTTCAAACTTATTTTTTTATCAGGTGCAGAATTTACATCACCACAATGGATATACTGACATCATTTTACTCTGGCATTTCTGTAACTAATTGAAGTGATCTGAATATATAGTCATTACTTTTAACACCATTCTTAACATTCAAATGTTCTGATACAAGCTATGCACATTTTGAATCTTAAAAGCATTTTAAACATTTCAAAAGGATGTCAGTCTATATGTGTCTGTAGCAGAGGTGCTGACTTCATGGGCTCGAGGCACTTTTTGAACCCCCCAATAATTTTGTTGTGGGTTCCTCAAACCCCTAATATTTTTGGGAGTATTTAATGCGGAAAATGTACACATGTATGCATAATTTTTGTCTTTTGTTGTCCATTCTTCAATTTTCATTATTCATTCCCCGTCTATAGAAATTTACCCCTCAGATTGCTTATTGTCCAAGATTTTAACTCGAAAATGATTTAAAAAGAAATTAGTTGACATTTTAAACATTGGTAAAAAGACTTAAAAAATAAATTTTGCAATTTTTTGTTACTTTTAAGGATAATTGAGATGGAAATTCACACAGTTACCTTACACCTTTCTGGTAGGTCGGGCGGTCTGAGTTTCAACAACACAGTATCTGTATTGCCGCCGTGTTCACGTGGAGTACGATCACGTTAAACATGTGGGTCCGTAAGTCCTTCCGAGAGGTTGGTGGTAGGGGAAGGAGGGTACGGTCCCTGTGGATGCCTCCCCCACTGGGTTCCGGTCTAAATTGGGTGGCACTTCCCGGCCGTCCAAACAGTTACCTTACACCTTTCTGGTAGGTCGGACGGTCTGGGTAACGACGACAACACAGTATCTGTATTTGTATATAATAATGTTGTGCCTTCCAAAGCAAATTAAATGAAATAAATAATTATCTAGAGAAAAAAACTACTTTTCTGTACTTAACTGTAATTTACTTCATTTTAGTATTTCAGAGTAAAGTGCTAGATAATCTGACTGAAAATTGAAATTAGACCTTTGTAAAATATATGGGCCATTTGATTTCAAATTTTCGGAATACTCAATAATTTTTTAAGTCGGCACCTATGGTCTGTAGTTTATGTATGTGAGCTGTCTTGAACACAATAACTTAGTATATACTGCTATAAAATATTTTTTTGCAGATGCATCATGTAAAGACTAGTACTAGGCTGAAATTGTTTTGTAATTTTCATTATTAGGAACTTGAATTGTTTGAAATTTAACATTTTCATACCATTGTTTCTAATGGAGAAACATAATTCGGAAACATTGATTGATTCAAATGTGTTTCTAAAAATGTTCTCACCAAATGTGTTTCTAAAATCATTCTAAGTGCATAAATAAATAATAATAATAGTGATGACAATGTTTTATTCACAGTATTTAGAAAATATACCTATGTTTCATTATTAATATATTTGAAAAATAATGTTCATGTATAAAAAGCAAAATAAATATAAAAATATTAGCAAATAAAAACAGATTACAGAACTGGAAAATATGTTTGCATCAAAATGAAATATACCAATAATTGTATATAATTGCAAATTTCTGCAATACTGCTAAAAGCACTATTTTTTTTTTTAATTCTGAGTTGACTGCCACTGTTCAATATTAGAAGAAGTCTTAAATCACACTTTATAGTTACTATGTTTTTTTTCTTCAAATTTTGACTAGTAATATTTGACATTAATTTTGGTGATTGATTCTAAAACTACAAACAAAATTCGATACTTTAATAAAATATTATCAGATCAGTTTGCATTCCGCAGATGCCGTGATTTTACAAATTTTTTAATCCTCTTCCGAAAATTTGCATTTATTACACGCAACACCATGGATCCTGCATGATACATTGCTATTCAATGTAGATCCTCCATGAATCCTGCATGTCAACAAAATTCTGGAATGAAACAAAATATGAGGGATCGGATACAGGAAAATCAGAATGGCCTGCGGCATTACCTACAAGCTTCTCCCTGTGCATGACGTTTTGGAAATCAGTTATTTAGCTGATGCATTTGCAAATCTGGCTCTGCCATAACCACAGTGCCAGATTGAGAAGTGTCTAATGGGGATCGTAGAAATGGGAACAATTTTTGCACAGTCGTGGATCTTGCATGAGCTTTTCCTTCTTTTATTCTCTGGCATGGCATCTGTCAGGAATTGCGGAAATGTTTTTAAAAAACTGGGAACATTCTTATACATCTTGGTTCTTGCACAGTTTTTCCTTTGTTCTCTGTGGCAAGACATCTGTCAGGAATTATGTAAAAATTTTTATGACAACTGGGAATATGCTTTCATGTCATGACTTTTGCAAGAACTTTTCTCTGTTTCCTGTTGCACAGCATCTGTCGGGAGTCGCAGGAATGTTTTTTGCAAAAAACACTTTTGCATGTCCCTGACCTCGCATAGAATTTTCCTTTTATCACAGTAGCATAGCATCTGTCGGAATCACAAGCTTTTTCACAAAAGCCAGGAATAATTTAACACACGCAGCATTTTAATCCCACAAGACATATGCTTTAAAATTTTATACATCCTTTTTCATTTTTTCGAATATTTGATGCACTATATTATTGCAAGCATATAAATACATACTGAAAATTTACTTATTTAAATCTTCTTAAAATAATCAGTTACTTGATTCTGTTTATTCACAGCAAAGCATTTTTGTTTGACTCAGAACTGCAGTCTGTGCAAAATCAGTTTCTCGGCTAATAACATATTGTCGTAATCTTCAAGGTTCACCAGCAATTTATAGGGTCAGAAACATGTGTACTTTGTGCTTGTTGCTGACAAAACCAGTCTAGTAAAGCCTTATCTAGCTTTTCATTCAGTGGCAGTTTCATTGCTTTTTTATTTTCCATCACAGCGGATGAACTAGCTGAAGATAAAACAGCAAAAGCTTGTGCTTTAATCTTAGAATGTTACAAACTGTTTTTTTCCCCCCAATTCTGTATTCTAAACATATCTGTTTTCTTGTAGACAATTTTAAGTTCTTGATTAAAACTTTAAATAGTATAGAGACCTTATATTGTAGTAAAATCTTTTTTTCATATTGTTCAAACCGATATAGCTAATCAGTTTGAAAGTAGATAAATTATTTTCCTAAGTGCACTAAATATGAACTACTTAAGTCATCCGATACTAAACAACACTTGATAAATCAGGCAAAACATGACAGTCAATAAAAATTTTAATTTCAATTTCTTATTTGAAAGTCTTCATATAGAAAAAATAAGAAAGTTAACACAATGTAGGGAGGTGTCATTATGTCAAGATGTTTAAATACTGGGACCACAAAATTCACTTTCTCATAAAATTCATGAATTAAAACATTTTGTCGTGAAAATCTTGAATTTTAGAGCTATTTCATAACTGCATATTTTCGTTTTTTAATAAACATTGTAAATATAAAAACTTTATCAATAAAATCTCGAAATGTAAAAGTGTTTCTTAAAAGTGACGAATTTTAATGTTCTTTCATGAAAATCAAAAAATTTTAAAAGACTTTTCACAAAAATAACTAGTTTAAGCAGTTAACAGGGATCAAACAATCTCCAAGCTATTACAGTAAACCTATGTATTGTTTTATGTTTATTAAAATTATTTATTTATATATTTTTCAGGGTGCTTTTAGCTTGTAATTGTATGTTTCAGGAATCCTTACTTTTTCTTAAGAAGTGTTTGATTTTAGTATAGACAAATGAGATGAACCCTGCTTTTGTAAAAATATTAATATAGTAATAATTTCTGAATGAATTTTCAGGACTATAAACATTTTGCTTAGAAACAGATTTGATTTTACTTATATTTCACTAAACTTGCATATAAACTGTGCATGAACTGTATTTCCATCGCCTTTCAATTTATTTTTTATTTTCTCTAGATGTGACAAATGTTTGCTTCAAATACTATCATGGGAGCTCTGGTATGTTACGAGCTGTCAGTCCCGTGGTTACTGTTAGAAGGTTCCTGGATTCCTGTGGACCTCAGGTAACTATACAAATTTATCTGTTTGTTAAATAAAGTAATGTTAATTATTTACTTGTCAGAATTTTAATTTTTTTGCTTTGCTACTAATTTCTTAGGTATAAATTAAGAAATTTGATTGGTTCCCACATTTGTATTTATTTCAGTAATGGCCATTTCAATTATGTTAGTATGCATTCTTATCTAATGTAATTTTTGGCAGCAAGACATATTAAGATTTTTGCTACATATATCTATAAGGATAAGAAATTTGAATTTTATTACAAACATATAAAAAGACAGTTTTAAAAATTTTATAGAAAGTTGGGCAAAAGAAATTTAATTATATAGAAAGTGACAGAGTCATATAGTAAATGTGCTTTTAGAAGTGTCCAGTTAAATTGCATTTATAATATACTAAAAAAACATATTAAATACCTAAAACATTCTAAATGCTACAAAAACGTTATAAAAGTTTCTTGAAATAAACTAAAAGAGTGCCTACTGACCAGTTATCCTAAATGCATAAAAATATGCTAACTTGTAAAATTAAATGGAACTTTCCTAAAATAAAAATACATTAAAGTAAAAAGAAAGAACACAGAGTAAGTTTTCAAAATGTAACGTTTATTAAAATTCAAACTTCACCTTTATAGAACTTTTAAAATTTACATCTCAATAACTAAACAAATTAAATTAAACATCATAAATAAATTAAATAAATAAATTGAATTTATAAAGTGGCCGGTCGTATAGTGGTAGTAAAAACGTTAAAATACTAAAAGTTAAAGAAAACAACTTGTAATGCTTAAATTATGTTAAAATTATACAATTATTTGCCAAACTAGAATTAAAAATAAAAAGACAACATCAGTTAACCGAAAAGGAAATTTAGAATATAATAAAAATTTCAACTGAAAGGTTAAAAACCCAAAGAAAAATCACAACAATAATCCAGGATTCGGAACTTAAAATATATATGTAAAGGAGTCCTATTCATACCAATTTAATTTAACTTTAAATACTGCAAAAGAAAATTTTAAAAATATCATCCATAAACAGGAAAACGCCGAACGGCCGAAATAAAGTCTCGAGGAGGAAATCAATGTCAATCATCATCAGCTCGAGTGCAGTCCTCTTGTGCTCCAGAAAAAGCTAATGGAAACGAATCTCCCATAAAACATTGGTACATCAGGTGTGTCCAGCCAGTTAAGTGGAAATTGGTGCTCTAACACCTCTCGAAAAGAACACTTCCGAAACTTGATCAGCACAAAAACAGACAGCTCCTTCACATCATAGAAAAATTCAGTTGAACATAGCAGAGTACCAGTGAACATCTTTCGGAACCAAAAACACAGACTGTTCCGCCATAAAAATCTGAGAAGTAAACATTTGGAGGTCCGGTCGTGGGACTCGGAAAAATTAAATGACTCAGTTCATTATGAAGGAACAAATCTGACCTCCGGAACTAAACAATTATTCCAATGGCGCCAACGTTATTTTGGTAGACATCAACTGCATCTCTCCCAATGTTATTTCGAGGAAACAACTCTCTGCCATCAGGACACGACACATTCAAAGGCTCTTTAGTGTACAGACTAAACCTCGCCTCCACAGCAGGAAAAATAAACAGAACAAAATTAAAAGGCCAGGAATTAAAATGTTTGTTCCTCAGAAGACGTGCCAAATGGCACAGAACAACTTAATTGATCACATATGAGATCTAATCAAAAGAGAGCAGAAGCAGAAAGAGCGCAAGTCTGTTTATATACTGCCAAACATCGCTGTCATCATTGTAAACAAAATTATCGATGAGCGATAAAATAACTAATAACAGACGATTTTAATATTACGGTCAACCAATCAAAAACTCAAAATTTTAAAGAAGAGAACAGGAATTTTAAAGCAAACAAAAATTTAAAAGAAATGAAGTGCAACGATTTGGAATTATTGAATTCGACAATAATTTAAATACGAACGATTCTGAAAAATTTAAAAAGCTGAAAATAGAATAAAACTGAAAAATTGCGATAACATAAATCAACGAATTTTTAACCGAGAACAACACATTTAGAATCAAATCAAAGGGAATAAAAATGGCAATAAATGGAATCACAAATTAGCCAATTTAAATAAATTTAAATTGCTGAAACCTAAAAAGAACAAACTTTCACCTTTTTGAACACAATAACTATTGAATAGAACCTATTTGGAACAGAAGAATATCAAAAACCTAAACAATTGGAAAATGGATAACTAAAATGAGAATAACTATGTAAATAAGACACCTGAACACTTTTAGATTAAAAACAGAATTTCTAAATTTTCTACTTAGTGCCAACCATTTTTTATGTGGTAGAATATTTTGATATAGAACAAGAACTTCACTTCAGATTTCAATCGAATTTCAATTGCAAAATACCTTATCAGTGCTGGTGACAGAATTTTCAATTCCCTATACAGCAAATGTTTTGACCCCTACTGCCTTCTATTTTAGAAGTGATTAACCAATCTTTTTTATAAACTGTTTATGCAGCCCGGTCCCCATACATTGCTTTGCTCCTCCCCATTGGCAACCTTATTTTTGATGAATCAATACTTGTTAAAAAACTACTTGTCTGCATTTTTGCTTCATTTATCAGTTTTCTTATTGTTTCAGACCACTTCTACCATGCCCTCACGAATTAATTGTATACATTTATTATTTTTTTTTTTTTTTTATCAGTTCTATTCGTATCCTAACACAATACTGGTTTATCTTGACTTACAAGATGTGTCTGCTATATTACATTTTGAAGTAAATAAATTGAAATTTCCTTACAGCAAACATTTTTACAGCTTTAAAAAGCAAAAGTGTTAGGTAGATGGCAAATTTTTAATTGGCATCTTTTTCTCTCAAGTCGGCTGGAGGCTGCTAATCAGAGCTATAGAATGCAAATAAAAATCTGACCTTTTCATAGCCACTCACTCCGGAAGTATGAGATAGGTAGCAGACATAGGCACGAAATAGTTACAGTTTTGTTATAAATCGTCTGCAGATTAAGAAACATGCTGCAACTAGTTTGCTGTCTAAATAGATAGTATTCTATCTAAACTGCTAGCATATACATTTTGCTATGCATCTACCTCATGCTTTCCTAGTATGTAGTTGGCCTAATCATAACATACTATTCTGTCATATTTGGAACTTATAATGATCAAATAATTATTTGTTTTAGCAGTTTTTCTATTAATTGTTTTATTTGGCTATAATCATACACTCCAAATGCTTGCAACGCAATTTCTTAAAACATTTGTGTACATAGATACATAAGTTATGTTGCTTAGTAGTGTTATCATTTGTATTAGATTAATTAATAATTAAGTTTGGGATTTTAATTTTTACAAAGTTATAAATATTGCTTGAGTCAAGTAGAACTAAGTTGATTTAAGTGATTACAGTGAAGTTACTTCTGGCCTATAACAAGGTGTTTCATAAAAAAAGAAAGTGCTCAACTGATCACCCATCACCACCTGTGCTCCATGGTTTTGCCATCATTTTCATTCATCGGCATGGTGCAGACAATAAAATGATCAGTGAACACAAAACTCCTTTCAACAAAAAAAGCTCAGAGGTCCTTCCTTCATTGCCTGCATTATGCTAATGAGTGGCACTGACTGTGAAGCCATGGTCCATGGATTGTGATAGATAATCAGTTGAGCACTTTCTTTCTTTTTGTTTTAATTTAAGTGACTGTTAAATTCTTTCTTTTCTTTTTTTATTTCTCATAATTTGTTGCCAATACAGCATTTTTTCCCCAGTCATTTTGCATAGTTTGGTATTTTTAATAAAAAGGAGCATTGTAGATGGCAACTTATTTTAAGTTATTGTTTTTACACTCTTTTATTTTATGATCTTTCCTCAACCCAGCTGATAATTTACCCTAACAGCAGGAAAATACATATTAGATTCTGAAATCATACATCAATGTATATATATTACAGAATTCTTGAGATCATGAATCCAAAAAGAGAGCTTACAAAAAATCAAAATATTAACCAAGTAGAGAAAAAGTAGTAGATAAAATTTGTGCCAAGATTCTAATTGGCATACTTAAAGTTTTCATAATTATAGATGAAACTGCTCATCAAAACAATGTGAACCCAAAACCAATTTGAGCAAGCTATTCACAAATGTATCAGTTGATTTAGCTGTATTTTTCATAGATATTTTTCCTCGTTTGTTGTATTGACTATACTACTTATATTTTGTAAAATAAAATTTTTTTTTGCATAGTAATATTCAACAAATTAAAATATTTTTTTATTTTGCTTTATGTGGCTCTTTTTCTTTATTTAATATGAATTTTATTTTGGTTTTGAAAAAAAAACTTATATTAATTAGTCTTTTTCTTTTTGACTGTTAGTTTAATGGTACTTGTAGTCAAATACTTTTTTATACTTTATTTTCTAGCAGTTTTTAGTTATTGAAATTCATCCCAATTAATAACGAATCTAGTAACATTAACATTAAATATGATAATTTTGTTATATATATATAATAAAATTATAGAGATAAGAAAGCTAATAGATTGAAGATGAAATAAATGGCATACCCTAGTTCAGTATCATTAAAGAGGTTAAATGATATCTGTCAAAGAGGATTTGAAA
This sequence comes from Amaurobius ferox, assembly GCA_951213105.1. Classification (NCBI taxonomy): domain Eukaryota; kingdom Metazoa; phylum Arthropoda; class Arachnida; order Araneae; family Amaurobiidae; genus Amaurobius; species Amaurobius ferox. The sequence goes on along the minus strand of OX578149.1, from coordinate 116,680,381 downwards.
TACAATTTCTAACAATAGGGAAACATTAATACCAGAGAGTTAAAATTGATCTTAATTTTATACTAAAAGGTGATATAAGTAATGAAACATGGGAATTAAATTAACAATATACAAGAGTGATATATACAATATAAGTATGTGTGTCAAAGAAATGGAAAATGCTGGAGCCCCAAAATATTAAAATGACAAAGGTTTAATGAAGAAAAAGATGTAAATTTGAATAGATGGAATTGGATAGAATCTCTATAGATGCTATTTTTCAAGGATCATTACATCCACAGAAGTTCTAAATGTGTTTCATATTATGGTGCAACCACGTAGTTGAAGCATTTTAAAAAATAGAGATAATAATAGAAATACTAAGAGAAAAATGGAAAGGGGAGGATGATAGTACAAAAAACTAAACAGAACAAAATTTAACATATTAACTAATAAGGATGCAATTAGAAATCAAAAGTCATACATATGATCACCTTCATGCTTACTGCCATATATAGCAATGAATTATCACGAGAAAAATATGCGATAGAATTGTAGAGAGTGCCATCTGATGAGAATCTTTGGAAATACTCTTGAAGAAGAAGATTGGTATGCAAGTGATAACTGGTATACAAATAAATTACAACTCCAGGAATAAAAGAAAGGAAAAAATAAATAATTGTTAAATTAGATGTATCTAAAACTTATCACAATGATTAATAAAAAACTGCAAGAATATTTATAATAATATTAATGTAAAAAGTGTATGAACAAAAGGTTATTATAGTAATTAAAAAGATGACTAAAACGATAATTAACAAATTTATAAATTGAATGCAAAATTTCTATAGTGATAATTAACAAAATTACCTGGATAGGATTCAGCCTTACAGTATTGCAATAAATTGGCTAGACAGCTACTAAACTGTGCATTTTCACATAACCTAAAAATCCTATGAAATTGATTAATTAAAATATTTTTTACACCTGTTTATTCACACAGGAGTTAAAATTGATAATCTTTTGAATTTTAAATGGAACGCTTTTCCTTTGTCAAAAATATTTGACAAAAAGGAAAAATCATTAACAAGAGAGAGTTAAATCTAAAAAGGTATATATATACTTGTAACTCAATCCTGACTTAAAATATGCCTACAAATTAAAAAGAAGTATTAAATAGAGAATCAACCATCATAAGAAAAATTAAATGCTTATTTCTAGTCATCAAGCTTAAGATGATCAACAAATATCAATGGTGTGGATTTGAAAATAGAAAAACAAAAAATAACCAAGCATTAAAGCCATATACGTGGAAAAGCACTAGACCTAAAACTTTTTATTTCGAAAAAATTATTTTTCAAGTCCAAATATTTATTCAAAATGAAGACAAGATATGCTAGTTTCTGAAGCAAGAGATAGATTTTATCTATAAACTGATGCTATTTGGACGACTAGATTGAAAAATTATATAGGAAATACAAATACCTGAAATAAACTGTAAATATCCTATCCATTTGAACATTAAATGACGAGACCAATGTTGCCATATATATAGTCAATTGCAATTTTATGGATCATTTTCTAGCAATTTTCAAGGCATTGAAATCCAACTCAATTAACAACTTGTAACATTAACATTATGATGTTGTTGTTTTTTTTGAAATACAGAATAGTCATGGGACTGATGACGTGCTGGTGGGATACTCTTCACAGCAATATCCTGTAGAAATGGTCAAGTTTACTTTATCTAGTAAGTTCATTTTCTTTTATTCTGAAGAATGGCTTTCAAATTTCTTTAAAACTGTAGAATTTAAATGTATAATATTGATCTTGTAATAGTCGCTGTGTCAATGGCTTCTTGCAATAGTGATTTAAATTTATAATATTGTCTTGTAAATAGTGGCTGTTTATATATAATAGGATAAAGGAGTGTGGTAGCAAAGATAGTACCTTTTTTGTCACTACTAATAAGGTATTCAGGTTTGGAATTTTACCAATAAAAAAAATTATTCTTTGCCTATTTTTGCTGCTAGGTCATGTTACTCAAGTTAATAATTTTACCTTACAAAATAATAATAATAATAATAATAATTGATCACCCATATTGCACATGCCTGTTTGTAAACCATAAAATTGTGCTAAATATAGGTTTACATGAACCTGCCTCAGTACATCACTGAATAGAATATTGATCAAAATTTAAGATTTTTTACATTTAATTTAGTTTTGTTTTTGTCCATTGAATTATATTGATGAAAAAAATCACTTAAAACTCTTCTCCACTTTTAGTCAATAGCATTGATAGAATTATTTTAACAGCCATGAAAATTTGAAGCTTTTGAGCATACAATCTATGTAGTTGGAAATCATAGTGTTTACTGTGATAGTACAAGAATAAATCATAAAGTAAAAGCGATTTTTTTTATTTAAAACAAATGTTATTTATTAACTTCTTGCTTCTCCAAACACTTTTCATAAGTCCACAAATTTCTTTGTTGTTTAACTTGATCAGTATTGTTTACTGAAAATGTTGGACACATAAATGGTTTTAATTAATCACTTGATTTGCTATTTCTAAACCTTTCGATCCATTCACACATCTTTCTTTTACTAATACTCTTTTACCCATGATGTCCAATTTTTATGGGGACTACTTTAGCTATTTAAAGACTTTGGCAGGCTCCTTTATCATAACCTTCTTTTCTTTCCGCACTTCACCCATGACAAAAAAAAAGCATTTAAACAAAGGAAACTTTATTAAAAATTAAGAAAAATATACTATTTTTATTAAATACATTTATAATATATTCAAGATGTCAAACATACCACTACATATTTTTTGTTAGTATTTTAAAATCTAGTTAAAGTGATATTGCTGTTTCAAACAATCGTTAGCATTCTTATTGGTAGCATGATTTCTATGCTTTATTTTGATGATTTTTAATTGCAAAAATCATTTGCAAACATATGAGAAATTAGTAAATAAGTTTACATTTTTTGCACATTTTATAAGATTCACATCTGGCAGGGTCTACTGCTTGCCAGAAACCATCATCTCCAATAGACTTTAGTTGGATGTCATTATGTAAAGCTATAATTTCAATTTCTGGATTATCGACAAAACTAAATTTTTTCTATAAGTAAAGCTAGATTGCTTACAGCACATGTTAAGAATGAATTTGCCAAAAATTATTACAGTGACTCAATTGCCTGTAGATCTTGAAAATATACATCAAATTTATCTTAGTATCTAAGTAACTGAAGGTCATCACTGTGCCTTTGCAGTTGATAATTTTCGTCATTGTCTTCTGTCATCTTTTTTTAGTAATAGAAAATATCCATATTTGAATGTTTTTAAATGAGAAATCCATAAGTGCAACTTACTTTTAAAAGTATTTATAGCACTCATCATATTTGAAATGTATTTGTCTTTACCTTGGAGTGTCAAATTTAAAATAAACATATAAGAATAATCAATCAATATAAGATAAATCAATCATAAGCATTGATTATGGAACGCTTTCCAAACTGAAATGCAATTTTATTTAAACATCTCTAAAAGGTAATACATTCATCAGTGATATTTTTTTAATTTTCACAGTACTACAGTAATTTATTATACTTGAAAACTTAAAACTTCATCAAAAAAAATATTGTCTGCTTCTCTATGTAAAATCAATGAATTCATTCTATCATTCATATCACTTATATTCAAGACTACAAAACTAAATAATTTTGTGTGAAAAAAATTCAGCCATTCGTATACAACTCACCTAATTAATCATTGCTTGATTTGTTTACATTCTGTATAAGTTAAAATTAGGCTTTGTTATAGAAATAATCAAAGTTAATGATCATTTAAAATAAAAAATAGTATAATTGCATAAGCACTGAATTTAGATACACAGATAATATGCAAAAATAAAGCGGTTTTGTAACGGATGCAACACTAAATATAAATTTAAAAAGATCCTTAAATATCACGATCTTTACACACAGAAAAAAATGGATTCCATATTTTATTTTGCAATGAGTCATGTGATCTCTTCATATATCATGAGTGTAATTATTATTTCAATATTTATTTTAAAAACTACCTAACATATTTTACGGAAAAAAATCTTCTACATTTCATGTGATAATTTAAATATTTCCTAACATTTTTGCAGCAATTTGTGAATTCTAACTTTGTTTAAAAATGTTTTAAAAATTAGGTCTCATAAGGTTTAATGCATTTTACTTTTTCAACCCTTGTAAAATCTGAAACTAATTGGGTAATATTATTCATTTTTATTCCCATATGTTCCACAGATCATCTCAACAGCATACTGAAATTTCATTTTGATTCATACTTGATTTCATTCAAATCATTTTTACATCAGTTATCATGCAAACAGACACAATGACCAAAGTCATAAACACTTTTCAGCTATGTTGGAAAGTTTTAAAAATGGAAATCAGACATGCCCAGGACTAGAGCTGCTTGCGATCTATACTGAAATGAATTATTGCGATCTATACTGAAATGAGTTGGACTTGAGCAAAGTTAACACGTATTAGCCAATTTATGCACATGCATAAAGAGGTGAGGATGAAATAAAAAGCTGTGTCATAGTTTGGCCTGTATTTTAGCTCAATATGGACAACTGCATCAGCCACTCTTTTTTTTTATCTAATATTTTTACTATTAATTTAGAAAAACTGCCCGTGAGTGCCTTATTGCAACTTTGCGAGCTGCCGGGTGGGCAGCACTAAATTTTACTATATTGTGTTAACACTTCTGTGAATATTGATGGACTTTTATCTGATCGCAATGCATTCTTCTGTAATGGTGGACTTGTAAAGCAGAGTAGACATATTTACACCTTGACTGTTAAAGTCAGACTGGGTGCCTACAACATACAGCTTAACAATATTGTAACACTGTCCTTGAAAAGTGGTTGATTTATATTTTAATTTTGAAGCTCCTTTGAAACTACTTGAATTTTGAAACTACTTGAATTTTATGGATTACACTTGTTCATCAACAGTAAATTAGTATATTCATTTACAAAAGAAAGTAAATTGATATAGCTAGTAAAAAATATAGTCATTAAGAGAAAATCAAAAAATTTTGTTTTTTAATTTTATTTGAGAGGGGGAAAATGGGTATTTTAGTTGATATATTGACCTTGGGAGCATGTTCTGACAAGCTGTGTTCGTTTTGCATATAAATTGCTTTTATTTCTTGATTTACCCTTATATTTACGTGTCTTGCTCGAAACAAGTAGTAGCTGAGTGTTACAGACTTATATCAAAATATAACCTAATAACTGCTAGAGAATAATTTTAACTATATGTTAAAAGCATTATTTTTCTCTTTCAGACCTCCATACAAGTAAATTAGCACATTTATTTTGCACAGAATATAAATTGATATAGCCAATAAAAACTATAGTCCTTGTTATAAATATTTATGTTTTAAAGTAGGACTGTAGAGTCAGTACATCAAACCTTCAACTCTGACTCCTCTTTTTTCTACTATTCTACTCAGACTGTTTCATAAATAGCAAATGTATGTATGTTTAACAGGATCTTCAGTTTTTACGATATTCATTTGCTTAACCCTTTCGGGACGATTGGCACGCCCGCATGTCGGCTGCGAACTTGCATTCAAGGATGGACGGAACGTACTCATGGCGGAAGAAACTTTACCATAAACGGAGAGTGGCACGCATGCATGCCTTCACGTGGAACGTTTTAATTTGTGTACTAGATGGCATTAAATGTCCATGGAACTAACTTCGATGTATTTTGCAAATGCATGACCTTGGCATAAGTAGAATCCAATAAATTATTTCTCCATTTGGAGCGATGAAACATGATTTTGTAACATAAACAGACAGAGCAATTCTCGCAGCATCAACAATTTTATAATTGAGTTTCGGGTTTTGCTTTTATTTCAGCGTTATGATTTCGTTGGTGAATTATAGGAATATAAGAGAGTATTAGAGGCAGTGAAATTATTCATTTATTTCGGATAAAAGAATGGGAGCAACTAACAAGTATTTTGTATTCAGATTTGTATGAAAAATATACATCAAATAGAAAATAAATATTTCTTTTCCTGAAAAAAGTAGATTTCTGTGTTGAATAAGTGATTTTTAGTGAATTTTTTTTTAGAGTTAGGCTTAGCACAAAAAATTTGCCGTCCTGTGGAAACATTTCGAAAGCGAAGCGCTCCGTCTTTTGGGCCGCGGCAGCTCCGGAATGCTGCCGTCGCGAAAGGGTTAAAATCTCTAATGTAATTAATAACTAAAATCACTGGGTGAAAAATAATGAATTCAAACAAAGTAATTAAGTATGCATTAATAAAAAGAATCAGCATATGCCTGTTTCGAGGATACGTTGGATCCCCTTCTTCAGTGCAGAATAGACATACAAACTTAAAGTCAGTAACCTGAAATGAGCAAAAATGAATATATTTCCTTCAGTTTCTTCATTTTTGCCTATTACAACTTTTTGAGTTCAGGTTTGTTAGTCTATATTGTATTGAAGAAGAGGATTCAACATATCCTCGAAATGACTGTATGCTGTTTTTTTGTTTTATTACTTTGTACTTAATTATGTTACTTGAGTTCTTCCTTAACCTCCAGTGTACTTGCAAATTGTTACTCAAAACGGCTGTATGCTGTTTTTTGTTTTATTACTTTGTACTTAATTATGTTGCTTGAGTTCTTCCTTAACCTTTAGTGTACATGAAAATTGTTACAGCAATAATTATTATTGCCGTAAAATATCAAAATTCTGACGAAAAATTCTATATTTGTAATGTAAATTTGCTGAAATTGGCAAATTTTATGAGATTTTGAAAAAATTTGAATTATTGTCTGTTAAACATGATTGAAGACCTAAACAGTACTTTGAATTCAAACACATCCATTTCTATCTTTAGATCATTTAATTTTAGACAAAGATAACTTTCATTTTATCAAAATATGTCTCTATGTTAATCCTTATTTTATTATACTATTATTCTTTTTTTCATATCAGTAGTTTTTTAATTGGTAAACATTTGGAGTTTGTTTTAAAAATCTATTGCTAATATTAAAACCGTTTCTAAAGAACTTAAATATTGCAAAATGAAATTTTTATTTATTTATTCTTCTCCTTGTCAGTATATTTTATCGACTCCACTACTTCGAGTCCAAGTTCACAGCCATGTTTTAAAGTTCTTGAACTTTATTTCAGGAAAACTGTGAATTCTGTAGTATGCATGATGACTTTAGGAGCATGCTCTGCTAACAAACTATTATGTTTTATGCCAAATTGCATCTTGATTTACCCTTGTAGTTACATGTCTTGTCAGAAATGGGGGGTGGGGGTAGATGACTATAATTGGCTTGTATTAAAATAGAACCCAATAATTTCTAAAGAGTCATAATATTAACCTTATGTCAAAAGCATTGATTTTCTGTTTCAGACCTCCATGCGAGAAATTTGAAAAAGGGGATGTTTTTTAATCCTGACCCCTATGTAAAAATATCTATACAACCTGGGAAAGGCGAAGGTGTTCTACTTTTACCTCATCATGGTCAAGTTTGCCGAACTGGCATTTCAGAGTCTACTACCCAACCCTCTTGGCCTGGACAGGTATTGCAAAAGTTTCCATATTTCACTTTTTGACATACTATATATATATAGGAATTATGTTAAGTTTTAAATTTTGATACGTGTTTTGTGCTTAACACTGACCTTTATCTTAAACTGTTTACTGAAGTGTAGTGTATTTGACCCTGTTGGCATACAAAATAACACAAGGGTTATGTGTCTGACTTTTACTTTCTCATACTATTGTATAAAAACAGTTTTTCCCCCCTGAAAGTTTTCTAATGGAAAAATTTTAACTGACATTTTGAGACCTTGAACCTATTTCAGGGACCACAGAGCTCCTATTTTCCCTATTTCGGACATCATAACATCCATCATCAGTAGCAATGTTTATAATATTGGCACTGATTATGAATGTTATGATGTCCGAAAGTGCTCTGGCACTCTAATGTGTAAAATTTTAGTGTATATCATTAATGGTGATTTTAAATACAGTTTACAATGTATTTGTGGTCTTTGCTAGAAAATATTTTATGTATACAGAAGGTTGTTTGCACCTTATAGAAACGATTTTGTATTTATGTTTCTCGTTAGCATTTTGAGATAAAGATTTGGCATTTTTAATATAATCATCTGCTACTGTTTTGTTTTGATTGGAATGTAGAATAAAAGATTTATTTTGAAAATGGCTCCTGAAATTAATAGATGGCTCAAAGGTTACGTAAATGTGCTTTCCGGGAAAAAATATTCATATCAACAAATTGTAAAGCGGTGTAAAAATCCAAGTTATTGCATTTCAAAGAAAAGTATTTTTAATATATTGAATTTGAAAGGGAAAAAGCATCTAGCTGAAAGTAAAAATGAAAAAATGGTCACAAAATCGCATCCTAAAACTGTTCGAACGTGGGTAAATATAAAAAAAGAGTGAAGTCTCTGATCCTAAAAGAAAATCCACCAACTTCAAAGATCCATTGCATCGAAACTGGGAATGTCTTCTGGCACTGACAATAAAATCATTCTTAATGATTTGAAGTTAAAAAAGATGTTTAAATCTAAAGTTCATCTGCTTTTGCCAAAGCATATTGCTGGAAAAAAAACAAATTGTTGAAATTTATGTGAAAAACACCTAGCTGCTAATAAATGGAAATTTGTGGTAACACTCGATGGGACATGGATGTATTTAAGTGACTGAAATGGAAAAAGAACAATTTTCTATTGTTCAACTGATGAAAATGACCATACGAAATGGCTTCATCAATATACAGAAAAGTTCCCAAAAGGGATTCACGATAGTTGCAGGATTTTGTTACAATGGTAAATTAAAACTCAAAAAAGTCTCAAGTAAAGCTAAAATTAATTCACTCTACTATCGGCAGAATATTTTAGAACCAATTTTTGAAGAAGAAATTCCAATCTTATATGGAAAGGACATCAATAAAGTTGAGCTTCATAAGGACAAAGTCTTCAGTCGCACGTCTAAGTCAACTGCCGCATATTTAGCAAAGAAAGAATGAGAAATAGGAATAAAATGTATCCCATTTAATGAAATACTTGTAAAATCACCTGACACTTCTATGGACTTTTGCACTTTCGGTTTGTTAAAATGAGCCTTAGGAAAATGGCATCCAAGAACACTGAACGGACTTTGGGAAATGACCCAAGAGGAGTGGGATATAATTGACATGACAGTGCTAAGAAAATGTTTACTTTCATGGAAAATTCGAGCTAGAGCTATAGTCAAGAATCAAGGTTATCAGATAGAAGCAAAACTTCACAAGAAATATGCCCTTTATGCATAAAAATTATCAAAGTCGTTTCCATAAAGTGCAAACGACCTTCTGTATTTTCATTTCTTCTGTTCAAACCTCTTTAGAATCCCCAAGTTCATTAATTTCCTAATTTTTAACAAAATAAAATATCTTGTACTTATGCACCCATATTTCACCAATGAGTAAATAGCAGATCGAGCTGCAATAATCATAACATTTTAAGTATTACAGTTTTCCCATCCATTGGAAAACCCAGGTTAAAATACTAAAATATCAAAATTATAACTATTATACTAAGAGCTTGATCCCAAATCCAATTATGTACACCTGCAATACTTTCAAAGAACTACAAACTCTTGCTTATTGTTCATATGTAGCACTTTTAGTTGAGATATAAGCATTGCAGGTTTAAAAAATGGGAAATTTTCAATCTTCAACAAGATGATTACTCGAAAACTAGAAGAGCTTTTTAAAACATAAATTTCCTAATGCAGCTTTTTGTCATTTGCTATTTGTATCTATCTTTTATTGTTTCTAAGAAAATTCGAGTAAAAGTAAAAAAAAAAACAAGAAAGATCAATCATGCTTAAAGCATTGATTATGAAACACTTTCCAACTTCAATGCAATTTTATTTAAACATGTCTAAAATGCAATACATTCCTCGGTAATATTTTAAAACTTATCACAATACTACATTAATTTATTATATTTGAAAACTTAAACCTTCATGAAAAAAATGAACTTCATTCAAATGACGGCACTGAAATATAAATTGCCTGGTTTAAACATCTCTAAAATGTGATACATTTCTCGGTAATAATTTTAGAATTATCATAATACTACGATAATTTATTATATTTGAAAACTTCATCGAAAACAACTGAAATTCATTCAAATGACGTCATAGAAAAAATAACACGCCTGGCTCTCTCTACAAAAGCAGCATTTCATTCATAAATAATTTCCCATTCATGTCATTCATCACAATACTATAATAATTTTTTTTTTTTTTTAAATTAAGACCATGGAGCTACAAGTAATTAAACTCTATGCGTAAAACTTCATCGAAAAAAATCGTCCTTCTCTTTATAAAATCAATGAATATTTCATTCATATCAACTACGGAGACTCAATGAACTAAATGATTTTGTGTTAAAGAAATACAGCAATTCTAATACAACTAATTCTACATATTTTGCTGTTTACATTTTACATAGGTGAAAAATAGGCTTTGTTGTAGATATAATCAAATTTGGATGAGCATTTAAACTCAAATATATTATAATTGCGTTGTTTCAGTAGGTAGATGCACAGAATTTAAACAAAAAATAAAGTGGTTTTAAGACGGATACAACACTCAATATGAATTAAAAAGAACTTTAAAACTCACGATTTTGAGACAAGATGGATGCCATATATCATTTTGAAATGGGTCACGTGATCTTTTCATATCGTGATCACGTGATCGCTTCATATAAGAGGTGTTATTATTATTTTAATTTTTATTTAAAAAACTACTGAATATATTTCGCTGAATTTTTTTTTACATATTTTATGGAACAATTTGAATATTACCTAAAATTTTCGATGCAGTTTGTGAATTTTAAATCCGCTTAAAAAATGTTTGAAAAATTAGGTCCCATAGGGCTCAATGTATTTCATTTTTTCAACCCGGGTTCAATCCAAAACTAATTGGATGATATTATTCATTTATATTCCCATAGGTCCTACAGACCCTCTGAACAACATACTGAAATTTCATTTTGATTAAGTCATTTTTACGGCAGTTATCGTGCTAACGGACAGACAGACAGACAGAATGAATGAACAAAGACATAAACACTTTTCAACTTTGTTGTAAAGTGTTAAAAATAGAAAACACTCGCTTGTACAGATATATTTTTTAATGTTTTCAAAAGAAAATATTAAAATATTGAAATTAATTTTATATATTCATAACCTGGACCGTATTTCCTATAAAACAAGAAAAATTATTTAAATTTTTGTTTATTAGGTTTGGAAGTATAAACATCCAAATTGTTTACATTTTTCGTACCACTATGATTTCCATCACAGAAACCCCACACATATATGATATTCACATGAAGAAACAGGAAATTAAACCTTTCATAAAAATAACATTGAATGTACGATTTTCTTTTCTAGAACTTAAAAATTATATTACATTGCTTAGTAATAGAATTAAATTGTTTTCATTTTGTGAAAAAGAATCAAGTGTGTTTAAATACAGCAGACTATTATAGTTCAATTTATCCAAATTAAATAATATATAAATTGATTGAAGTTAAATTTAGTAAATTAACAGTGCTATATATTTTGATTTGTATGTCTCATTTATGGCTTTAGGATATAATATAGGATTTATTAATGTTTTCAATTTTTATTTGGCAGAAGGTTTTTTTTTAATTCATATATTTCCAAATGTGTTCGATTGTTGCCACATGATAAAAAAATTATATGGGAATATCTTTTGCTATCATTTCAGCATTGTTGTTTTTGTGTATTTTGACTTGTAAATTAGTTTACAAACAGAACCAGCTTTAGTCAGATTTACTTGTGAAGATAATTTTTTTGTGTATCAGAAACAGATTCTAATATACATTTTTTAATTTTTATATTGTAATTACATTAAATATTTTGATGTAGTTTTCTGAAGAACAATATAATTTAAAATGGTATTATTATTTAATACTGTAGTGGCTTTTCAATATGTAATCAGACATATTTTTCTTGTATTTCAGTTTGAATTCATTGCTTATCCCTCAGACATTCTTGACTTTGAAGTTAAAGACAAATTTGCTAAAAGTAGACCAATCATTAGTCGTTTTTTAGGAAAATTTTCTGTCCAAATCAACCTTCTACTTGATCAGTTTTCTGGGTATGTACCAATTTTTTCATCCACTCTATAAATTCAATGTGAATAAATAGTTTGTTTTAATAGACATAATGCACCAAGACATAATACACTTTCCATTGGTAAAGTATTCCTTTAAAACATAATCAAAACAAAATATTTTATGGGAAATGATCAAAATGTGGAATAGTGTGGGAAAATAACATAAAAATATAAATTCAACTTTTATTTGACTTTTAAAGGAAGAAATTAAATACTGTATTAACTAGAACTGGAATATGCAGGATATTTTTCCATTGTTGATTTTGCATTTCGAGCAATAGCAATTGATTTTAGACACATATTCAAATTTGTCTATTTTTAAAATTAAATGTAAAATTCTTTTATATATATTTTTTTCTGATGAGTGGTATTTTAATAAAAATAGGTGTGTGTGTGGGGGGTGGGGGTGGGGGAGAGGTCTAAATTTTTGTATTGTCCCATGAGCAACAGAAGTTCAATTATTAGAAAAATTGCACTGTAGAGTAACTAGTTTAAAGAAAAATAAAATTAGTGAGTAACACCGTTTCTGGATATAGATAGATGTGAAACATCCCATTTTTCGCATATTTTGAATCAGAAAAGGCTGTGTGTGACAATGATAGAATCTACTACCTAGGACAGTCTAAAATTTAATTTTTTTATACTTTTCTATCAATTGTTTTAATAATACAGTTTTAGGGTATATGAAATCAGAAGATGCAATACATATTGGATTATGTACTGAGTTGGCAGATACTTTTACTCATCACATCAATAAGCCAACTAAAATGATGACAAGCTTATATGCCCTCTGTGAAAAGGTTTTGAAAAAGCACATAACTTGTGATATAATTAATCAATCAATAAAATTTAAGAAATTTCCAGAACTCACAAAGTTGGCTGTATTTTACCAAATTCTTAGTCAAAGTTACCAATTTTATTAACAATATGACATCACTTCTATTATATACTTGCACTTCCATTTTATGTAAGGCACATTTCTTTTAAAATTTACTCCACGCCATGCCTTAAGATGTTTCATAAAAAAAAAAAAAAAACTGTGCATTCATCTGTAATATTCATAAGTATATTTGCAATAGAAACAACATAAAAAATTGCTAAAATAGTCTAAAATTAGAAATTTATAATATGGTTTTCTCTCACCTCTGACTCATGTTGCAAGGGCTGACTGCAAATTGAACCCAAACCTTGTATAAACATGTCTGTGCAATTTTATTTACAGCTGATCTCATGTTTGTAGAGAGAAAATACCCAATTTTTTTAATAAGCAATACCTCGTCAAATATTGTAGATAATTGTACCGGATTATTCTTTATACTAGTTACTATAAAGTGCAACTTTTTCTAATTAAATTTTTCTTTTACTCAAAGGCTCATAAAAATTGAGACACCCTGTTTTTAAGAAAATATCACTCATCGGGAAAAAATAATATGTAAAAGATTTCCTCATTTAATTTTAACAAACTTTCAAATTTGAACTATGCATCTTTAGCCAATTACCGAAGCTCGAAAGCAAGATCAACTATGCTGAAATATTCTATACAGTATCTTTTCTTGTGCTTGTCCAAAGAAAATGAAATCTGTATTGAATGAGCTATATTTAATCTAAAATCTGAGGTAACATCTAAGAAAAACAAGATGTAGGAAAATGAATATCAATCCAAGTCCTAAAACCTATCAAAAATTAGTATTTAAATATATTTACATGCAGTAGATGTTCCCTTAATCATGCTTCCACTTTAACTTGGCTCATACTTAATCCCTAAAGTCGAAAAGTGAAATAGTAAAGGGAGCAATTAAGTGTTAACCAAAGTTAAATGTGATATGTATTATTTAAGATGAAGAAATAACAAGTAGAGTTGTAAAAGTACTATGTATATTTCTGTATGCTGACTATAAATAATAATTAGCCATTGCCCATCCAAGGTCAAACCAGGAAATGGCTAGAATAATCAAGGAAGTTAAAAGCTTAAAGTTAACAAACAGGCTAAAAATTGAACTGATTGAAGTTTATATGCATTTCAAGAAAGGTTAAAAAAAGCTTTTTGGTTTGACTGTAACCAACTTGGTGGTAGGTTTAGAAAAAGAAAGAAAGCGTTATTTTGAGTACCTTTTTCTTCCATAGATTTTATGTGGCCCCTATTTTGGTTTGAACAAGCTGTACTTTAGATTCCTGTGCATGCAAGTGTTGTTTATTTTAGCATTCCTGAATAGGACAGTAATTTGCCAATAACCATATTGAATTGTGTCAAAAACGTGTATTGCCTACTGTAACAGTTTGGTTTTTATTCCTACTCATTAGATAATGCTTTACAGCTTTGTAATTTGCTTTCTTCATCTATTTCGTTTTGTTGCCAAGTTTGTTATCCTAACTTTTTAATTTTTTACTAAAGGTGCTGACATCACTTTCATTCAATCGGATAGGGTCACTTTACTATAGATAGACCTAATATGTACACTCATGGCCCTTTCCTTACAAAATTATTGAGATGAAGGATTGTCCTAAGAGCCCTGTATACTTTATGTAAATAAAATATATATGAGATTATTTATATGGAATTGTTTTTGAAATTCTGTATTTTTGTTGGATATTGGATTGTGTTTCTGTGGTGTCCCTGGTGTAACTTCATAACAGGGCTCATATATACCTCAGAAATTTTAAGTTCAGCTCAAACGCTCCAGGAAACCTTATGCAAAATTGCATTTTATTTATGTGTAAAAACCTGCAAAAATTCTCGATAAAAAACCTTTGTTTTGTTGCCTATAAAGATTCCATTTATTTTACAAGCAAAATTTTATCCAGTGTGCTTTTAGTTCCCAAAATTTATTTCATAGTTTTTTTTTACGCTCTAATTGGCAGATTTTTTTCCCATTTCATACCTGCCAAATCTCCCGATTTTTTCGGGAGTCTCCCGAATTTTGAAGCAATCTCCCGAACTCCCGAAAAATTCCTAAATCTTCCGAATTTTTACTATAAGATAAAATCCCTACAAAAGGCATTTTTCTAAAAAGATCCCTATGCAGATGTGCCAACTCTCCGGATTTTTCATTATTTCTCCGGCCTCCGGATTACAAACAAAATTCTCCGGCTTTTTTTGTTGGAAATTTATCAATTAACCAGACATGGTATAATTCCTCGAAAACACCAATTTTTCGCATTTTTAGCACCGATTTATATCATTCCCGGGATCGTAGCAAATCCATAATACAATGTAGGGTAATGCCAATCACATTAACGGAGATTTACGGCCGCGTGTAATGTAAATTAAGATCTCGATCGCTTATTTTATGAAAGTAATAAACATACTTCTTCAAAGGTTATTGAGCATAAATCGTTCAAATGTTATTTTGTTCATTAATTTCGCATTAACACTGCGATTGCGCAATTCAGTTTGTTCTCATGAATCGCCGAGAATACAATAGTATCTTTTTCCATCCATCTAAATCTTCTAAGTATTGCATTTTTGATTGACTG
The DNA here is from genome assembly GCA_951213105.1 of Amaurobius ferox. Taxonomy (NCBI): domain Eukaryota; kingdom Metazoa; phylum Arthropoda; class Arachnida; order Araneae; family Amaurobiidae; genus Amaurobius; species Amaurobius ferox. The sequence continues at coordinate 116,664,651 of OX578149.1, read as the reverse complement.
AACTAGCTTATTTTCATATTCTGATTAATTATTATGGTTAATTTCTTAATTATTTTCGCATAAATAATCCGATTGCGCAATTCAGTTGCTTCGCGTGAATTGTCGAGAGTACGTTAGTATCTTTTTCCATCCATCTCCATCATTTAAATTTTGCATATTAGATCAACTAAATTAGCTTATTTTCATATTCTGATTAATTATTGTGGCTAATTTCTTAATTATTTTCACATAAATAGTGCGATTGCGCAATTTAGTTACTTCGCGTGAATTGCCGAGAGTACGTTAGTATCTTTTTCCATCCATCTCCATCATTTAAATGTTGCATATTAGATTGACTAAACTAGCTTATTTTCATATTATGGCTAATTAATAAAGTTAATTTTTTAATTATATTTGCATAATACAAATTTTTCTATTTTGAAAAATCGGTATGAACTCTGAAGGGATATGGAAGAAAAATTTAGTAAGGAGATCTTAAAAAAAGCAAAAACAGCTACTATTTTATTTTTAAGTAGTAAGAAGGATTGAATTTGACATTTTTGAATTATATAGAACTTTTACGTGCTGTATTTTTACTTACCAAAAGATTTCTTTCATTCAATATTTTATCTGCAGAGAAGTGTTTGTGTCAAAGACATGTGAATGATTAAACAGTAACCAATGACATTTTTCTTTATGCATCATATTCAGTGTAATGAACATTGTTATTGTCTCTGATGAGAATAACCCTTAAAGAATGTGCTGTGCTTATTTTTTAAAAGATGTTTTAATTCTTTTGTATTCGTTGAAATTAAATTGTGTTTATAGATACAATACAGATTATTTATCATATTTGTCTATTTTTTATGGTGCAGTTTTGTAGTAGAGGGAAAAAAATCCCTATTCTGTCTTGAAAATTCCCTTTTATGCTTTCTGTAAAAAAATTGTTATCGCGCTGTGCGATTTTTCGACTTTTGTCGCGAATTGCATATATTTAAAAATCTCCCTAATTTTCTTTTTCCAAGGTTGGCAGCTATGCCATTTAAACTTTTTCTTACCTGTTATTGATTCTGAATTTATATCACCAAATAAAATGAGCTGCAAAGAAATGTAGTATTTCAGACCCTGGAAAGCTCAAGGAATTTCAGATCTAAGTTTGAGTTACAACTCTGTTATAGTATTTATCTTAAATATGTTGAAAAGCTTATTTACTTTATTTTTCTTTACTTTATATTTCTCTATATATAAAATATAATTTTTCCCTTAATTACTGATATGGATTATCAGCAACTTTAGAGTGTATCTATGGGAGTATTCATACTCAAATCTTAACTCATTCAACAAAATGCAGATCTTTAAAAAGTCATTTGAAAGATAAAATTAAATACATGTTGGATATGTGATTATTTTTTAAATTTTAATCTGAATATGCATATTCTTGCTGTAAATGATTTTTAAGGAAATTGGGTATTTTCCAAATAACTCAAATGTAAAATATTCATGTTAATTGTATGTTTGTCCATACAACTTGAAAAAAAATCATACAGACTAGGCTCTTGTATTTTACTCAAAAATAATAAATATGAGTGATTTCTGATTTAAATTTTTAGGGTTCCAATTGAATTTAGTTTTGGGCTGTGCAATAAAAACCCCTCGGATCATGTGACTGGGCAGTTGTCATTTACCTTCACATTAGAGAATGGTCCAGGTATGTTTATCTGCTGTTTTTATTAAACATTTTCTTTTTTCTTCAATGTTTTAAGAAGTTTTGGTACTTTTCACCCAGATGTAGTAATAGAATTTACAAAACTTTTTCTATATTTTTATGGATTTTGGTTTTTCATGTTCCAAAATTGCTTTGTTGCTTCAAAACAAATTGAAAAAATTGTACATTCATTTAGCAAAAGTTGTGCTGTTGATTGTAATTTTAGCAATTTACAATGTAAAATGTATTTTGGCAATTGCTAATAAAATTTTGCAAACATCTTGTTGATCATCATTTATATTGAACTCTAAATAAAAAAATTCTAACAGTTTGGGATAATTTATATAAAAAAATAGCATTGCATTTTCTGTTCAAATTTTATTTTCTTTGCATCCATTGAAGATTTTTTAAACAATGAATAGAACAATAAACAGGGTTTGTGCACTCTCTTGAAATCGGGAAAACCGGAAATTTAGAGGGAATTTGAAATTGGACTAAAATGTCAGGGAAATTGCAAGGAAAACTGATTTTTTATTCAAAATTCTGAAAAAATCAGAAAATTTTCCACCTTCCGACCTGCTCATAGAGATGCCGATTACTGCAGATTCTCCATAGTTTTTATGAGAAACTTCCTTATATTACAGATTATGCAATTTGCATAGTTTCCTATGGAAAATTGTCTTCTGTGAAGACCAATGTAAATTTACGGCATCATGCACAGTAATCTTAACCAAATGGGGATTTACGGCCGCATGGAAGTTAATGCTAATCATATTAACGTGACAATGAGGATTTATGCCGCATGCACTATAATGCTGATCAAATCACCATGACAATGATGATTTATCGTTGCGTGGAATATAAAACATTTTTTTTTTCATGGAAGTAATAAATGTATGTTAAATTTTGCGTAAATTGCTGAACAGTTAATTTTATTATAATTATTTGCACATAAACAGTGCAAGTGTGCAATTCATTTTATGTTCTCGTGAATCGCCAAGAGTCTATTAGTATCTTTTTCCATCTATCTCCATCTTCTAAATATTGCATATTAGATTGACTAAACTAGCTTATTTTTATATTCTGATTAATTATTAAAGTTAATTTCGTAATTTTCGCATAAACAGCCCGATTACGCAATTCACTTTATGTTCCCATAAATCGCTGAGAGTCCTTTAGTATCTTTTCCATCTATCCCCATCTTCTAAATGTTGCATATTAGATTGACTAAACTAGCATTTTTCATGTTTTGGCTATTATTAAGGGTTGATTTTTTAATTATTTTCACATAGGTTCACTTGAATCGCCGAGTTCATTAGTATCTTTTCCTGTCCATCTTCTAAATGTTGCATATTAGATTGACTAGACTAGCTTATTTTTATATTCTGGTTACCTATTACGGTTAATATTTTTATTATTTTTGTGTAACACATTTTCCTATTTTGAAAAATGGGTATGAACTTTTTGAAGGGATATTTTCCAATATATTAGGTATTAAAATAATGATTTAAGCAACCATTTTGGCAAGGATATATTAAAATTGTTATATTCACATCTGTAAATACATTGCTATATTTTATTTTTTTATTAAAGATTAATATTTGTTATTATCATTATAGTGAAAATGTATGCTTTATCAAAGGGAAATGTTTGGTTTCAATATAAAGTATTTTTAACTGGATAAAAACTTATGAATATATTTATATTAATGCATAATTATATATATGCTTAAATAATTTTATGTATAATGCATTTTTGTATTATGTGAGCATATATTTCATTTCTTAACCTGACTACTGAAAAAGTCTTAAAACTACTGTTATTTTCCTTTTTCACTATTGAAATCTTCATCAGCTGAGTCGCATCACTATAATGAAGCTGTTAAGTTTCATGATCATTGAGTCATAAATAAATCCTTTTATGTATGATTATTCAAACTTGTCTCATGCTGCCTTAGAAAATATGAAATTTCACTTGAAAAACTTTTCACTCAAATTTCAAAAGATTCTATCTAGTTCTAGATTTTTCGATAGCAAAGTCTGATATAAAGTTTTATGAAAATCCATCAGTATTTATGGTAGCTGTCATGCACACTAGCAATCAGTAACAGATGAATATTAGTGTAAAATAGTCAAAATGTGTTCAGCATGTCCTAAAACATGTATTGGCATCAAAATCTCGAAATAGAAAATATTCATGAAAACAATACTTTCACTATTCTATAGTATGAGAAAATAAAAATATGGAGACATTTTGTCAATGAATTGAGTTGTGTGTCTGTGACTTAGGGAAGGGAGGGTCGACAGAAAAAATACCTATTTGATAATCATGTACTAACAGTCAATCATTCAATTAAAGGTCTTGAGCAAAGAAACTTAGTAACTAAACAGGAGATAATGCCCATCTACCTACAGGATAAAAGAAAAATTGCTTTCCCACGAACCGAAATCAATGAAACAATAAACATTAGTTCAAATGTTTAAACAAAAGGATAAAATGTAAACTTTCTTTTACTTTTTATTTCTTGTATATGCATATTTTTTCTTAAACTTTATTTTTATTTCTTGTATATTTTTCTTAAAATTTCTTTTGTTCCATTTTTTATTTTGTATTAAATAATACTTTTTAATGGGTTAAATTGACTTTTTGTCATTTTTTTTATTAAAAATAATATTTTAAAGTGTATTTAGTTGATAAGTTTGAATTTTATCCAAACTCTATGATCCAGAAAATTATAAAATCCGAAATTGGCCGAAGTCCAGATTTTCGAAGTTGTACTGTATATGCAGATAAAACTGTATACAAATATAGAAAATTTTGAGTTATTTTGAATGTTTTTATTTTTCATTGTCATGTACTCACGGTAAATATCTATTAAATCTAAATTTATTTTTTGAAATTAGCATTAAAATAGTAGTGTGCAGTACCTGTAATTTTGATGAAGACAACAGGGAAAACCTGGAAAACTCAGAGAATTTCATTTTGAAAAATGAGCATGTACCATGAATAAAATATCTGAAAGGAAGACAAATTCCTGCATTCTATTGATCGGTTTTTCTTCTAATCTTTAATAAGAAATTCTTTAGAAGAAAAAAAGTTCAATTTGAAAAAAAATTAAAATTTGGTAATTGATCATTACATTTAGTAATTGGAAAGTGCCACAAATTAATAAAAAAATAATCTTTTTCACCAAAACTGTAAACATTTGTAAAGATATAAGCTTGAATAAATTTTGTGGCTCTTTGTAACTATATTCATGCTAACTATCCATAGCTACAGCATTATTGTAGCTAAAGCATGATAATCTTTCACAAAAGTATCAGATTGTGTATTCTTATGAAAATTTCTGGCTCTGAAAATTTTTAGAAAGCTATTTCTGTTTCATTGATAGTGCTATATATTTTGGTATTTAATTGAACACTGATAAAGTAAAACAAAAAAACAAGAAAGATTAATCATGCATAAAGCATTGATTATGAAATGAAACACTTTCCAACTTCAATGCAATTTTATTTAAACATCTCTAAAATGAGATATGTTCCTTGGTAATATCTTTAAAATTATCACAATACTACATTAATTTATTATATTTGAAAACTTAAAACTTCATTCAAATGACGGCATTGAAATATAAACTGCCTGGTTTAAATATCTCTAAAATGCAATACATTCCTCGGTAATATTTTTAAAATTATCATAATACTACAATAATTAATTATATTTGAAAACAAATCAACTTTATTTATTATATTATGAACTTTATTTATAGTGACGTCATCGAAATATAAATTGCCTGGCTCTCTCTATAAAAGCAGCATTTCATTCATAAACTTTTTTCCATTCCTTTCATTCATCACAATACTATAATAATTTATTTTATTTAAAAACTTAAAACCATGGAGATACAAGTAATTTAACTCTATGCTTAAAACTTCATATAGAAAAAATCGTCTTCTTCTCTGTGTAAAATCAATGAATGTTTCATTCATATCAGCTATATTGCAGACTCCATGAGCTAAATAATTTTGTGTTAAAGAAATGCAGCAATTCTTATACAACTCATTCTACATCTTTTGGTGTTTGCATTCTCTATAAGTGAAAATTAGGCTTTGTTGTAGAAATAATCAAATTTTGATGATCATTTAAACTTAAATATATTGTAATTGCGTTGTTTCAGTACGTAGATGCACAGAATTTATATAAAAATAAAGCAGTTTTAGGATGGATGCAACACTAAATACGAATTAAAAAGAATTTTAAAAATCATGATTTTGACACAAGATGGATGCCATATTTTATTTTGAAGTGAGTCACGTGATCTCTTCATATAATGGTCACTCAATCTCTTCATATAATGGTCACGCAATCTCTTCATATAATGGTCACGCAATCTCTTCATATAAAGGGTGTAATTATTTTAATTTTTATTTAAAAAACTACTGAATATATTTTGCTGAAATTTTTTTATATATTTTATGCGATAATTTGAAAAGTTCCTAAAATTTTCAAAGCAATTTGTGAATTTTAAATTCGCTTAAAAAATGTTTGAAAAATTAGGCCCCATAGGGTTCAATGTATTTCATTTTTTCAACCTGAATTCAATCCAAAACTAATTGGGTGATATTATTCATTTATATTCCCATAGGTCCCACAAACTGTCTGAACATTATACTAAAATATCATTTTGATAAAATCCTTTTTGCGGCAATTATGCTAACGGACAAACAGACAGACATAATGAAAGTCATAAATACTTTTCAACTATGTTGTAAAGTGTTAAAAAACTAAATCACCATGAAATAAAAACCCAATATAGGTAGCATAATAGTATTATTCACAACAATGTCAACTGTTAAAAATGCTGACTATCAGTCCGAAGTTAAATTGTTTTCATTACAAACTTATTTACAGGTTAGATCACAAACCAACAGAATTGCACATTTTAAGAAAAGAGAATTTTTATATTACATATAATTTACCTATATATGATTGTTGCATTCTTATGTCATAGTTGCAAACTACTCTGATTTTCCCGGAATTGCTCCAGTTTTTTACACATGCTCTGGAAATACAATTTTCAAAAACTCCAGTTTTCCCAAGTTCAAACATGCAGTTTTTCTGCAATTTTCCTCATTTTCATCTTTTTGCTTCTACATTTTTCAGTCTAAGAAATTTTCTTCTTTTTGCGAAAGTATATTCCTTACAATTTCCGAAAAAAATTTTCCCTGGTTCTCAGGATGTTTACAGGACACGAAAATCCTGAAAAAGTCATAAAATCAGTCACAAATGTCGTGAAATTGGAAACAAAATCACAAATTTTGAAATTAAGTGTTTTCCCATTCTTGCATCTGGAAATCTTTTTCCCTGTAATTGTTAAATCAGTACTAGCAAGCAGTGATTTCCATTGTCTGAAGAGAGATGAGTATATATTTCTACAGTGTTTAAAACTATGTTATATACAAAAAAAAAAAAGAAAATTCAAATGTGCTATTAATGAAATGAAATGCTATTTTGCAACATTATTGTGAAAATCTACATTTGTACACTATCATTGGTATATTTTTTTAATTAGGGAAATATATTTTCAACTTTTGTAATCTGTATCTACTAAAATTTTTGTAATTATTTGATGTTTTTCACAGAAAAATTATTTTACAAATGTATTATTAATGAAATGAAGGACTATTTTACAGCAGTATCATGAAAACTACATTTGTATGTGATCCTTGGTATATTTCATTTAATTGGCAAAGTATTTTCCACTTTTGCAGTCTGTTTGCATCTACTAAAATTTTTGTAATTATTTAGTGTTTTATACAGGCAAACTATTTTTCAAACATATTATGAAAGTAATGAACTATTTTGCCGCTGCATCATGGAAAACTGCATTTGTACACAGTCCTTAGTATATTTCATTTAATTGGGAAAATATTTTCCACTTTTGCAATGTTTGCATCTACTAACATTTTTGGTAATTATTTTGTGTTTATATACAGACTATTTTTCAAATATATTATGAAAGTAATTAAGAATTATTTTGCAGCAACATCGTGAAGAACTGCATTTGTAGGTGATCTGTGATCTTGACATTGCCACATAGTAATGCATCTTGTAAACGCATATTAAATTTGGTACATTTTAATAAATCGGACTTCAGGAGATCCATGAGCATATCTTAATAACTCTTCAATTTTAGTTGCAAAATCTCAAATTACTTGGGCTTGTTTTTCCCAAGTTTTTGACAATGCATTTTTGGTGAAAGCAAATCTGCCACAAGTGTTGCATTTAATCAGCAGCACATTTTAATATTACTTTTGAAAGGTTTTCCCCAGTTTAAAATACTACCATCCTAAGTGCGGTTTTGCCACTAAGCAATGAATTTACGACAAAGTCATTTTCTCTTAATTTTGGCTTCAAATACTCCTATATTTTACTTCACCCGATTGGCAACTATGTTATGTGAAGATGCATAATGTATTAACATCTATATACATTTCTGGGTTAGCAATTAATTTATTATATTTTTTTCTTCGTTTGTGACTAGTAATATTTATCTGATTTTTAAATTTCCATAATTTTAAACTTCCATTGTTACTTTCATTTTTTTCCGTGTTTATTTTTTGTTAGGTTTTTTGTCATTTCAGGTGTTGATCAATGAAATTTGATAAATTACATATATATATATATATATATATAATATATATATATATAAATATAAATTAGTAAATCCAAAGTTAGAATGTATGTAGTAACTCATAATATATATATATATATATATATATATGTATTATATATATATATTTCCATGCAACTTTTATGTCTCAATTTTATATCTTGTATGGCTTTTAATACATAATTTTGAATTTTGAAATAAAATATATCACATTTTAGTGTATCAACTGCTGACATGTAGCATTTAAATAGGGATTTAATCTGTGTGGATAAAGTAGAATTTTCACATAAATGCAATTCTGTGCAAACCCTGATAATTATTAAGCATTGAAATGTGTATTAAAACTTTTGCTTTAAAACATGCGGAAATTGTGTTAGTATAAAATTTTGTCATGTATGGATTTGCTTTTCAAATGGATACCAATATGCTGTAAGGTACATTAGTTTCTTCACTTAATAAGTATTTCATTTATGCTCTTTTATCATAAAACTTTGTAAGTAAACATTTATATAAAATGTTCACAAGAAGCACTTTATGATTTTTAGAAGTACAAACTAACCATCATGAACAATGTTCTGTTCATAAACTACTGATGCTGGACCATTGCCATTGAGTGTGAAACATATCAAATGTAATTTATAATTTATGTATATTCTAATTCAATGTTATTAGTATTCTCATTATTTTTTATTCAATTTAGTTATTTTCATATATCAAATGTGTGCTTCAATATGCAAATGAAAAAATTTTTCCTTTATTTTCAGTTGACCCATGGACTCACATTCGTCAAGTCCATAATCCAATATATGCAACAGATCTATCGGATTCACAAATAACGGGGTCATCCGTCCCAAATACACCTCAGCACATTATACTCTCTAGTCGATCAGCTCAAATACTGAATGGCAATATGTCTGGAAATGGCAGCAGTCATTCAGTTGCTGGATCCCGTGCCTCTGAGCCAGTCAGGCGAGAAGGACAAATTCGTAACATCCGCTCTGGCTCAGACCAAAGCATAAACAGTATTACAGCTGCTCCTCCAGCAGCCCGAAGAGCATCTCAAGCATCCGTTACTCGTCTTTCCATTCCATCTGTACCTACAACTACCGCTAGTAGCAGCAGCATATGCAGCATTGGTTCTTCCACTGTGGCCTTTACTAATATGGAATACGTGCTTCAGCCTGCAACAGATGCTACAAACAGTATTGAACCTTCTCCTAATCCCACCCCCGCTAAAGAAATGGATATGCCACCCCCTTTGCCTCCAAAGCAAAAATCTGCCAAGGGCCATAGGCCTTTGGAGAGATCCAAAGCCCATCTTGTTGGGCCTAGTACATCCTCACAAGAGGGCCCATCTGTCAGTAGAACTAGTGCAACAGATTCTAGTCAGGTATCGGCACAAAAACATAAGCACACTAAACCAGAAGATAGTTTTCTATTGGAAATTGTTGACACAGATGAGCAAAATGGTGCTGCAGATGATGATGATGCAACTCCTTGCATTGAAGGAGATGAAGTAGCACCCATGTTATCCACATCTGTTTCTGTACCTCTTCTTCGAGATTCTAGTCCTCCACCTGCTCTGCCTCAAAGAACATGCAGTGGTGCACCAAGACCTATAGCCCTACCTGTTCACCCTGTAAATACAGAAAATTATTCAGATGGACATTATATAAATCAAACACAAATGCATGCTGAACATCCTGGTGTTCAACGTACTGCTCCCTTAGCAACTCCTGAACATGACTCCATCCATGAAGGTGGCCCATCCTTAGAAAACATTAATGAAGCTGTTAATTTTGAAGATGAAACACCTATTATAAATTATTCTGAACTAGAACCCTGCATTACAGAATACAGTTCTTCTGATCTTGATCATGAAACTTACCTTAGTCTTAGTGAAGCCAGTGATTTGGCTCGTGTCGCTAACTCAATAGATCGTATGTCATCTCGTTTCGGTGAGCTTAATTTAGATAACGATGAGATTCCAGGTAGTTACAGTGTCTGTGTACCAGATGTTATCACTCCGCCGTGCAGCAGCCCCTCATCCCAAACTCTTAGTGCTAGTGAAAATGAAGAGCCGCCGGGCGACGGAATCCATGCACATAGAAACGGTTCCTATGGGTCAGAAGATTCTGACTCTGTTGATGGTGAAAATGTGCTTGCATATCCTGATGCAGTAGCACAGGAACCGTCCTTACCAAGTTGCGCTACAACACCTGATATGCCCTCTACATCTCGAACTGGCATGCACTGTAGCACAAGCTCACTCAGCTTATTATCAACACCAGATAGTGTTCAGACTCCTGTCTCTCCTGGCTTGGTTGTCAGTCCAGCTAGTGATGACCTCAGTCCAGTCAGTCCCACAGATGAAACGTCTGATGATGGCCCATCACCCTTGAGAACTTCACCATCTTCTGAAGAAAGGGACAGTATCACCCCTTCCCAACCTAACACTTCTAATCATTTTTCGTACATTAGACCAGATTCTGAGTTATGGGTACAAAGAAGGAATTCTCTTGGGTAGGTATATATATATATATATATATATATATTTCTGTACAAAATAGCATCAGTTTTAATAATAAAAATCTTAATTGCTTCTTTTTGCCTGTTATAATAATCAGCTTTTGTAGTTGTAGAAAATCAGCTTAAAAGAGAAGTAAATTCTTCTTAGGTACACTTGTTTAAAGTTGCATGTATTTCCATCACAGACTCTCTTTAACTTTAGCTTTTTACTTCATTTAGTTTGCAATGCATTTGCTTTAGTGGTAAATTAAGAAAAAAAAAAGTGCATTTTAAAAATGTTATGACCTGTTATTTTTTCAGAGAAGACATCCTAATGTCATAAAATGGAAAGGGTGTGCAATAGTCAAGGTATAATGCAGATTCTATGCAACTTGATGGTAAAAAGTCAAATTACTGCAATTGATGTAGTGTATGCCTTTCTAAAAATATTAAGGTTTCTTTATAAGTTGTGATAAGGTTAAAAAATCACAATTGTCATCAATAAATATACACTTTGTTGAGAAAACATATATGCACCCATTAGAAATTTAGCTACAGCCGTACAACCCAACTTCTATGTATTGTTTAAGGAGATATGTAAATGATTAGAATTTGGGAGTAAAAAATGTTTTATTAAGAAATTGCAACAAGATATGACATTTTATGACATTTAAACAAGATGATGATATTCTTAAGTGGTAAATCGTCCACCAATATTCGGTGGAGTCAATTAAGTTGCTTATGTCCCTCTGTGAAAGATTCTGCTACAAATGTTGCAACTGTCCAGTTAATTCAGTGGTATTCAGAAAAGGCTGCAATTGCCATCCCAGCATGTTCCAAACGTGTTCTATTGGGGATAGGTCTGGAGACCTAGATGGCTATGGGAGAGTATTAAATCCTCGAAGACATTGTTGGGATAGCTGTGCAGTATGTGATTGAGCATTGTCTTGTTGGTAAATGGAACCTGAATAGCTTAACAGCATAGGCACAACAATCTGCTGTTGAATATCATTGACATACAAGAGAGTCATTAGATTGGCTTGCGGCACAACTTGAGGAGATTAGTTGTTCTACAAGATGGCTCCCTAAACTGTCACACTATATGTGATGGCCAAGTGCTGCTTGGTAACAAATGCAAGAACAAAAACATTGGTCAGTCATCAACACTGAGAGAGAAGCGGGATTCGTTGCTAAAGAAAACATGCCTCCAAGTGGATGCTGTCCAGGCTAACTGAGTTCAGCACCAATTCAGCAGCTCTGCCTATGTTGTAGGGTCAGTTGTAGGCACTTTAATGAACGTCCACACCTAATCTCACCTTCTGCCAGTCAACTCCAAATAGTATCTCTTGATACAAAAAGCTTGGTGAATGGCTAATGCCTTTAAATAGCTGATAGCGATGCCATTGGTGTGGACATCACTCCTCTACTCATTGCGCAATCCTCTTGAACAGTTGTCTATCTGAGATATCTTAAACCTCTGCCATGGTTACATTGCCTTCTCTGATCCACTGTTGCCAACACCAAGCAACTACCATATCTCTCCTGTCAAGATGGCAACTGATACATCTGTTGGACCAACTAGCTTCCCTTAGGCCTATGATGCGACCTCTAAATCTTACGATTGTTCGTAGCATCATTGAGTATGCCTCAGAAACACACCTTGCTGTATCAAAGCAGAAAATCCAGTTCCAATTGCCCGTGAGTGAGAACACTCGGCATTTTAAATACTGCACGATGTGTTATTCTCATGTGCATAGCATGAGCCCTATAACATCATTGATGTTGAAAGTTTGATTATTTGCACAACACTTAAAACAACATTTACATGCTGAATATCATGGTTGTAATTCAGTTTTTTATGGGTGCATATATTTTTTTGCAACAGAATGTATTTTACTTTAGTAAAGAGAAGGTTTTTAATTTAACTTTTTTGAGTACTTTGTCCAATTTTAATCGCAAATACATTTTTGTCTTATTATACATTGCTTGTAATTTGCCAGACTATTATAACAGCCATTTTTTGCTTAGCTTATAATGGATTACTGTAACTAGTTTACAGTTTTGTTTGGTAAAAGATACAGAGTTTAGATAATCTAATTTTTATAACTAAGATTTATTTATGTGCATTTACATGGTGCATGACCTTTCCTATTCTCAGCAGCATTCTGTATGATCCAATTTTAATATGCTTATAGATGTGGCCTTAAAATGACAAATTTCATAACTGTCCAGAGATTTAATTTTTCATCAGTGAGACATATTAAAGTGAGCCATCAGAAGTTTTAGTTTAAATTCGTTTGATATTTTCTTGAGCCATTGGTCCCCATAAATTGAAACCTTTTTCATTCACAAATTCAAAAATCCCAGCCACGCAACTGTCACATCCAGGCATTTCTACAAGTGTCCTTAAATGCCAATCCAGTGGTTTTGCAATGAAGTGCAAAGAAAATTGGAATTTTTTTCTTTTGAAGAGTTGCAAGCTAAGAAAAATACATATACATTATAGTTGCTGGGGCCAAAAAAAGTGACATTATTGAATAAAGTCTCTGATTGATTGAGATTTTCAAAATGAAACTTTGAATTTAGATCCCCAAGACAGTTTCAGCACTTAAATACCATATGAATACATACATAGTACTCAAGTATGATATTTAATTTGAATAAATTTAGATGGGTAGACTAGGAAAATTAATGACGAAAATTAAGCTAAAGTCAATTCCGGTCTCACACTTTGTTTAATTAATTTGTTACTTACATTGTTTGTAAGCTCAAACTAAAAGCTAAGGTCTAGCATAATTAGAAGCTGAAATATGATCAAATTAATGAAAAGTCTAAAATTGGGGAGAGATGTTTGTTATTTAAATATAAGCCTAGGAGAACTTTAGGAGTTTTCTATTTTTATAGCTGATTTCAATACCTGAACTGTATATGTATGTAGCAATTTTCAGCATTCTAGCTAGAATATATCAAAAACAATCAACCGTGAAAAAACTGAGAAGGATTTTTCTTGGTATTTTCTGTACAAAAGCTATGCGTGACAATTTCAGAATTCTAATGTGGTTGTATTGAAAATTATCCCTGAAATCCCCCAATGATTTAGTGTGAGTTTTTTTTTTTTCCTTCAATTTTAATACCTGAACTATATGTGTAGCAATTTTCAGCATTCTAACTTAGTTATATAAAACAGAAAAATCCTTAAAACTGTTTAATTCCTAATTTTGATTTTTAAGGACCTTTAAACTGTTTAAATTTGTGTCAAAGTGCTTAATTTTATTACAGATGTCACAGTTCAGAAATTTCAAAAAAGTAGGAAAAAATTGTCTCCTTGAGAGTGATGATCATATTACAAACTGACAACAGTTTTTTCCATTGCTATATAGGATAAAAAATCAGGGTGTTTCATGCTTCCCAGTTTCAGTTTTTCCAGTATCTTCCGCTGTGTTTGTAGAAACCCAACGGCTGATTCCCTACGTCTAATTCTGGATTATTGCAGCATCCATATTCATTGTTTCTCTAAAGAATCACAGTACTTCTTTGTGTATCATTTTATTTTATTTTAGTGGACAAATAGTGTGGAGCCAGTGCTAAACTTTTGGTATCAACCTTATATGTCACTAGCAGTATACCCATTCTTATGGAATATATAATGTAAAGAAACTTAAAGTTTACAATTTGTGCTGAACTTTCGATATTTGGAAATCTTTGAAATTTTATAATTCTCACAAAAAGGAAAAACGTGAATCCTTCCATACAGAGATAATAAACAGATAGACAGAAGCACAATTTGCAATTGTATTTATATAGATATTAACAATTTTGCTATTAAACAATAGCATCTTTGGGAATTTTGCTTCTGGACTTCTTATTAAAGGCAAAATTATAGAGATCTTTCATTTATGGCTTTTGAGATTAAAAGGTTTACTTTTTATCTAGTTAGTTAAAAAGCTTCTACAATTTTAAATATAGAGGAACAAACAGTGATATGGTCAGGTTATTAGATTTTGAAATGCATTTATTGTAAAGAAACTATAAAAACAGGTCATGCTAGTTTGAAAACTCAAATAATGTTTGGGTCCCATTTGTTTGGATGCTTATATAATGATTGTGTCACGGTCAAAGTAAGGAAACAGTCATACGAGCATATAAACACACACAAAGGATTGACGTATAGATCTATTTCAAGTGGAACCCCAACCAAGGCTACCCATCAAAATTTCAGGAAATTCAGTTCAGCCATTCTCCCATGATGTTACAACAAACAAATGGATTTTTAATTTTATTTAGTTTATAGAGTTCATTAAATGGGATACCTGCACACTTATTAAAAGTTCTGAAGATCAAAAACCATTTCAAATTTATACACAAAAATGGTACATATTTTATAGTTAAGTAACACTGAAATTGTAGTGTGTAAAACAATATTTTGTCTCCAATCATTGTATATTGTCTTATTTTTCAAGAGTTTAATTAAAGGAATAGTCAGCAGACTATTTTGGTTTTTGAAATGCAACTTGGGTACCACATTTACCACAATAGAATCAAAAACTATAAATAAATTCATTGATTAAATATAAATTTAAAAATCTGATGTGGTCAACACATGACTTTCCTTATATAATGTAATGAATTTACTACTTTTACAGTAAAAAAAATAGATTTTTCTTATAGTAGATACTAATATTCTTTCCAAGATATTGAATTTTCGACAATTAGTCGTCATTTTCATTGATTTGGCGTCATTTTTATCCATGTGGCGAGATTTTCGTATTTGGCAACATTTCAAAAAGTCGCCAAGTTGGCGACATTTCGCCAAAATCTCGCCAAGCGTTATAGACGAAGAAATAAGTTACTCTTACAGCAGATAAATGACTATTGGCGTTCAAATACAAAAGTATTACTTAAAGTATCTTTTTTCATGAATGGAATGAGCTAGATCCACGAGAATGTCACCCAATTGATCGCATGGTATTACTTATGAAAAGTGAACATGTTTCTCAATAGGAAATGTTTTTTTTTTATATCAATTTTTGATAATTTTTTTTAAAATATGCAATATCTCGAGAACGGTTCATGTTAGCATTCTAAATGTTATGTCAATCGTTTTCTAATAAAAAATTACATAAGAAATGTCTATTTCCGTAACTTTATTAGCGGTTTTAATTTTTTGATGATTTTTTCAATATTTCATTCGAAAATTTAGGGGGGTTCTGAACATTCGATTGCGTATAAAAACAATAGGCTTCTAGTGTTTACGGATTGTGATTTTTGTACCAAATTTTGTTCGAATCGGTCCATTCGTTCGTCAATTATTGTCTCCACAGACTCACTGACACACACACACACACACATACACACATACTTTCACACACACACAGACATCACTTCAAAAATGTTTAATTCGTGATCAGGGATGCTTGAAACGTGCTCTCCCGTCGAAAACTTGAATGCAAATTTTCGACCCCGTCACAATACTTTCCTTATACATTATGTATATAAGGAAAGTAACAATCATCTGCTGTAACTACTTCGATTACAAATGGAATTAAAAACAGTCAGAACACCTAAATTTTAAGTGAAACCATACCAAGACTACCCATCAAAATTTCTTGAAATTCGGTACAGCCATTACCCATGATGATGAGACAAAACAAATAAACAAGCAGACAGATGTTCAATTTTATTTTTATAGCTTATATTGCATCTTGACAACAAGCTTTGTCTAACCCATAATTTGTTTTAATTTCTAAATAGCAACTAAAAAAATGAAGACATAAACTTATGTTTGGTGCCAATTTCTATATAAGAATTAAACTAAAGTAGAAGAAAAAAAAATATTTTTTTTATATGTTATGTAAACTAACATTGACAAAATAAATTTCATCTGGTGTTTTATAACCACATGTATGCATCATTGTTTAGATCAATGTTTAAAATCTGTTTTGGAGCTGCAGATGAGATGAGTTTGTGATTTTATGGTACAATTCTTATTCTAATCATTGATTTGACTATATGGGAAATTGTGTTCTGTTGGCTCTGCAATTATAAAGTTTTAAGAAACCACAATTTTGGAAATGATTATATAACCTGGTCAAAAATGTTGGATGCCATTACTAAATTTTTAGATGATATGGTGCTCTGGGTTACAGCCCTGACTTACAGCGTCTTTCAAATATCTCATATTTTGTTGAACATCTGATAATTATCAATTTTGTATTTTCTGAGCTTTAAAAAAATAATAAATAAGATAAATATTTTTTGCAGTATTTGTTTAAAATACAATCTATTCTACATACCTTTCAACAAAAAGTATTTTTCAATAATATTAAATGTAATTTTGACTTCATAAAAATACATATTTGTCATTTCTGTCACTGTGCCCCAGTGATGAGTTGAATTTCCATCTCCTAATTGCATTGATAAAGAATATCAATAATGGAAATAAACGGATGGCACATAATTATAATTTTAATTTGTGAAAAATACCTTATTTATAGAGATGTTGATTTTTCATAATGGGAAATTTTGAAATTATTTTCAATATTACATTTCAGCCAGAATAATATGTTCAGTGACTTTTAAAAGGATTTATTCTTATATTACAACTAGATTACATAACATAGCTAATAAAGGGTTTAAATTTAGAAATATATAAAAAATTCTTTGCATGAATATTTCTTATATCTGCATACTACTGTCAGCAGCTAGAATTTACTATTTTATATATGCTGTTGAAAAGTTATAAAATAATTCTATTTTATCTAAAATAAAAACTTTTCTTAATCACAAATTTAAAACATTTCTTAAAAGAAATTGCATAAAAAGGTAAACCTATTCAGAATCTTAAGTTATTTTTTGTTTATTATACACGTATAAAAAGTAAATTATTAAATATAATGTTATGAGAAAAAAATTCCAAACTGCTTATAATTGAAAAATAAATTATTTTATTTTAAGATTAAAATGAATCGTTAGACAATTAGAAGAAACGATCAAAGACCTCTTGTAAAGTTACTTGCTTTAGGAAAAAACAATTTAAAAAGAACATTCCATTTTCAAATCAAGTAAAAAAATCTGATGTGGGCAGCACATGACTTTCCCTGCAGACTCAAATTCATATTTTTTTTTCTTTAATAATTCATTAAATTGAGTTTAATTGCACAAAATGAAACTAAATTTGTGCTTTTTAATTCAATTTCTGTTTTTATTTGGTAATTAGACATTTTTCTAAAAGTGGCATAACTAAATGCGAAAAATCTCAAATATGTCGAGAATGGTTAGTCCTGGAGTAATAGAGTTGTTCTTATTATTTTCCTCATCAAAAATTACGTATAAAACAAGCATTTAATTGATATATTTGAACATGCATAACTTTTTTAGATTTTGCGATTTTTGAGGACCATTTCGTAAAAAAAGGCAAGTTGTTCTCCGAATAATACCAAAATCTAATCAGCACCAGAGTATCCCCCAAGTAACTTATCTATCAAATTTTGTGAAATTTGGTCAACTTAGAATGGATACATGACATTTTCGCAGGCCATTTCGTAAAAAAGGGCAGGTTGTTCTTTTCCGATTAATACCAAAATCTAATCAGCACCAGAGTATCGTACAAGTAACTTATCTACCAAATTTTGTGTAATTTGGTCAATTAGTATTTTAGCTAGAGTGGATACAGGACATTTTTACGGGCCATTTCGCAAAAAAAGGCGGGTTCTGTTTTTACGAATCGTACCAAAAACTAATCAGCACCACGGTCATACCCAAGTGACTTACCTACCAAATTTTATGAAATTTGGTCCATTAGTTTTTGAGTTAGAGTGGATACATACATTGCACAGACACACAGACGTCACATTAAAAATGGTTTTTTCGTATTCTAGAGGTCTCGAAACGTGTAGATCCGTCGAAAACTCGAGTTGTGATTTTCGGCATGATTCCAATACTTTCCCTATACATTACCATGTATTGCAGGGAAAGTAAAAAGCAGGAAAACAGCAAAAAAAGTTTCGGTTTCCAGAAAATTTTCTGACCCACATCTTTACTTATTTATAAAAATTTTAATATTCTTTTGTGGAAAAGCTTATACACACTTGTCTCTGAGGGCGCGGTAGCCCATTGGTTAGCGCGCTGGAGTTGCACTTGGTAGGCCCGGGTTCGATTCCAGCCACTGCCAAAACTGCCGCCGTGTTCATGCGGAGTACGATCACGTTAAACATGTGGGTCCGAAAGTCCTTCCGAGAGGTTGGTGGTAGGGGAAGGAGGGTACGGTCCTTGTGGATGCCTCCCCCACTGGGTTCCGATCTAAATTGGGTGGCACTTCCCGACCGTCCAAACAGTTACCTTACACCTTCCTGGTAGGTTTGACGGTCTGGGTTTCAACAACAACACTTGTCTCTGAGAATCTGTGCCGGTATGATGCTGTCTAAAAAATCATTCTTTTCATTTGCCAGATGGCGATATGGATGAAAATTTTAATCTGTCTCTCTCGTTAGTGTATCAAAGTGAGCTATGCTTAGTGCATACTAATAATACTATAGTATGCATAGTGCATACTTCAATATTAATACTTCTACAATTTCTCAATATTAGTTTCAATTTCCATATGAAACAAAAACAAACCTATATGTCATTTCTGTCATTGTTATTTCTGGCATGGGAATATCTAAATATGCATTAAAATTCCATTACTCGTACTAAATAGCTCTGGCATTCATTAGAAATGTTAAGAGGCATTTCTACGAATTTATTCTAAGTAAAAGCTTCTGTAAGCATAAAAAAAAATGTTTTGGAACCTGAAAATTGACATTTATCAGATATTTCAGTCATCCAATTTTTTGTTATTTTTTTAGATACTTCAGTCTAGTGTAATTCATGCAATGAAGATTCTTATGCATTGACATTCTTATTTTATTTAAGGAACCTGGCCACCCGATCACTATCTTGTTCTGTGGGCAGAAGTGATTCATTTCAAGTGTCTACATTGCAACACTTTACTACAACGCGCTTGCCTTCTATACCTGAAAGGACGATTAGGTATCAGAGGGTGGATTTAGAGGACCCATTGCCTCCTCGTGAGTACCCTAAATGTATTGCCTATTATTTCATTTCCTTTCTTTGCTTATATTTGCTCTAGTTTTGAATATGAAATGATTTATTATCAGGGCTGGGGAAGATACTTTTTAACAGTATAGCGTATTGCCAATACTCTATAAAGATACTTTGCGAAACTGTATCTAGATACAATGTACTAGAAATTTATAGAAAAATCTCAAGATACGAGGTGCAACTATGTCTAGATGCAATATACTAGGTACTTCTGTAAGAAACCAAAGGTACAAGATGCTTTGTTAAAGTATTGATTGATAAAAAATACAAAAATTCTAAATTACATTTATCAATATAGAATCCATTTGGATAAAAAGCTAAAACATGCTGTGTCCTTAACATGGTGTTTATGTTCTATTAAAATTTGTTTACGTTCAGTTTTAATATAATGCTATTTTTTTGTTAACTGTCAAGCTAGATAAGCAGTTAACTTGCATTAAACATATCTTAAATGTTATATTTTTACTAATTGTTTTCTTTTCTTTCTTTCTTGAGCTATGAATCTCATGTGTTTGAGCAAAATTTATAATTGAAGAAAAAAATGTACATTTTTGGGGTGGAGCAATTTTGATACCTGAAATCTGGAAATTTTATTGCTGTCAAAATTTTTGAGATTACATTTTGTTTCGAGAATGGAATACCGGAAAATAGGAAAAGATACTGGATAAATTTAAAAAGGTATCTTGATGCAAAATCCACAATACAATTAAAACTAGGGTTAATACTTGATACATTTTGTATCATAGATACTTCCCAGCCCTGTTTATTATATATGACATGTTAGAATTTTCTTGACTAGCAGAATTATAATTTACTAGTTTTTGTTGCTCTTCAGCAAGGAGTAATGGCATAACTGAGATCTAAAAAACTCCTTTAAGCAAAGGATTCTAGAATTTTTCTGACAGAAGTCTTAATTACACATAACCAGTGGTAATATTTTTACTCTTGCTTAACTACATAAATGTACATGAACAGAGTAACAGGTGGAGTGATTTTTGCTTTTAACTGAGTATTGCAAATTAACTATAAAGTTATTTCGCTGTTATCCTAAGGACCTAAAGTTTATCAATGGTGGACTGGGGTAAAGTAAATATTTCAAAGTAATTAGTATTGGTTAAAGTAAATAATTCCAAATTTTTATCAAACATTTTAGAATTTTTTGTGTGCTTTGTTCATCCCTTCACCTGCTCCTTTCTGAAGAATGAAGTGAAATGTGAAACCAGTCCAATGATTATAAAGAAATTACTAAGTGAATACTTTCTTGCTTACTTATTGTGGGACATAATTTGTTCACATTCTATGCAAGAAATATAAAATTTTGAAAACTCCAGTAATTTGATACTAGTTTTATTATAAATGTTTTTCACAAAATTTTGATTTTTGCGCATAAAACCAATTTTTTATATTCAATAGTGAGCTATCAAACTGTTAAGGAATTGAATATGTGCAAAACTTTTAAAAGTGCTTGAATTTTATAAGAGGCCCTTGAAAGACCTAGATTTTTCTTCTTTCTTTTCAAAATTTGAGTTTGTCGGGCAGCTTTACTTCATGCTCTAATTGTCCAAGTAGTTTGTTACAATCACTATTTTTTCTTTTTTCATAAAAATAATTTATTTGTTGCTTCTTTTTTTAAAAAAAACATATGTTTAATAGCAAAAACCTTTTTTATCCTTTTCTTTTCGTAAATTTAACATAAAAAATAAGGCATATGGTCCATGAAAAATAACATTTAGGTCCTTGAAAGTCCTTAGTTTTTATCTCTTAAAACTGGTGGAACCTTGTAAGGTTTGAGATATGCCCAATGTATACCATATTATATAAGTACTTTTTATATATAATCTACATTTTCAAAATACTTTTTTTTAAGTAATACCTAAAAGTCAGATTTTTTTTTCTCTAATATACTAAGAAATTCTAATCTCTATTCACTACATATAGAAACCCCCAATTTTAATGTATACAGAGTATCCAGTAATTATTAAGTATTGTAACATTTGAGGAGCAATAGGTGACATCGTTGTGATGTAAATACCACTTCCATTTTTTTTTTTTAAGTATAATTTCAATATGGAGATATTAAGATCTAATGTTTTATGACATCGTATCCATCACTTCATTTTAGCTGTAAAATATGAAAAAATCACTTGTCTATGATGCGTAATACAATGTTTATATGCATCAGGGAGAACTAGGAATAGTCAGGGAATAAAAAAATAATTAAAAAAATCAGGGGAAAATGCATGTTTTCTTCAGAAACCTAGAACATTTTAGAGTTGACATGGAAATTATCTCGCATTTTTTATCTTTCACCCCGATGTCTGGTTCTGGAACAAATTATTACATGTTCCAATAATGGCATCAACTATGTTTCCCCCCTTCTCTTACATCACGAATAATTGAAAACTATTTAGCTATGCAGAATTGTGAAAACTAATATCTTAATGTAATAGTGCTTGGTAATATGTCATCACACTTATTTCCAGATTTACTTTCAATTTTTGATCATATGCATAAGGTATTTTTAGTTGTGATCACTTGTGATGTAGACTTTACCAATATATGTATATTTATTAATTACCCAGGCCGTACAGCTCACCCAAAGGGTATGGAGCAGTTATAGAGGACTTTTGGGAAAAACACAGAATAAACAATACACAAACATACAAATACAATATACATAGAAATACAATACAGACAAAAAACAATACAAAAGAAAACCTGCAAAGAAAAAACACACATCGAAAAACAGTTGTGATTGATATTAAAAATGAAATAAATTCAAATAATTTAAAATCCCCATTGCAAGGAAAATTCATTTTAAATGAAAAAAAGCAGAAACTTTTAAAACTCCTTTTAAATAATAAATTACGATTAAATTAGAGACACCGAAATGCTATTAAACACATTAAAAAAACATAAAATGTAACAATAGAAAAATTTACAGAAACAGCCTAAAACCAGAAAAAAAATATACTTTCATTAAGTAGTTGTCAATTTGATCATAATCAATCCTGCAGCAAAGAGATCAAATAATTTCAGACAGATGTATTAACCCTTTCCGGACAACTGCATTCCAGAACTGCCGTGGCCCAAAGGACGGAGCGCTTCACTTCCAAACTGTTCCCAAAGGACAGCTAATTTTTTGCGCTAAGCCTATCTCTTGAAAAAAGTTCACTAAAAATCACCTATTCATCACAGAAATCTACTTTTTTCAGGAATAAAAGATATATTTATTTTCTATTTGATGTATATTTTTCATACAAATCTCAATGCAAAATACTTGTTAGTTGCTTCCATTCTTTTATCCGAAATAAATGAATAATTTCACTGCTGCACATTCCTTTAAAACCCAAACTTAAAAAAAAATGCTCTCTTATATTCCTATGATTCACCAACGAAATCATTAAGCTAAAGTCAAAACGAGAACCGGAACTCAATTTTAAAATAGCTCATGCTATGAGAAGTGCTCTATTTGTTTATATTACAAAAACATGTTTCACCACTCCAAATGGAGAAATGAGTAATTGGATCCTCCTATGCCAAGGTCAAGTAACTGCAAAATACATTGGAGTTATTCACATGAGCATTTAACGCCATCTAGTAGACAAATAATAACATTCCATATGAAAACACGCATCCGTGACTTCCATCTTTTAGGGTAAAGTTTTCTCCGACGCGAATGCATGACGGCTGTCCTTGAATGCAAGTTCACAGTCGACGCGCCCCGTTCGGAAAGGGTTAAGAAGAAATGTAACATAAAATTTGGAACATTGTAAAATTTTATTGACCATATAGTTTAAAGCAGTATCAAACACATTACTAAGAAACCTTTTCAGAAATACTTTTGGCAATAAAAACACAGTTTTTGATATTTTCAATAGAACGAGGATTTTTATAAATATTTGCAAACCATAAGGGTTGATTGAAGAAGGTTTAGAAAGATGAAACATTTTTGTATAAGGACATGAAAAAACATAATGATCCACATCTCCGAAGTTATTACAAAGACAGTTAGATGTGGATTTAATTTGGAAATAATAGAAATAATCTAAAAATGGGCTTGACCAGTAAGGAAGTATATTAAATATCAATTAAAGATTTGAAGTTTTGTGTTAACAGAGGATAAAAAAGATTGATTCTGGCTGGATCATTATTACAGGGAGAAATATTGTTATTAACACTAGAACAATGGAAGCGGTCATTTTGATCCCATAACTATTTTGAGAAACAATTCCTCCAAAACTGCTAATCCCAGCCCATTGAAATTTTATGATTTTTCTTATTTTAATTATTACTTTAAGAAATTAAGAAAAGTCATAAAATTTCAATGGGCTGGGATTAGCCGTTTTGGATGAATCATTTCTCAAAGTAGTTATGAGGTCAAAATGACCACTTCCGTTGTTCTAGTGTTAAGGTATAGTTGCTACTCATGTAGAATAGAGATTTTACAAAATTTCAAAAGATAAGAATATAGAAGAGGGATAGTGTAAGGTATACCTGTTAAAGCAGCATTTTTAGCATATTCATCAGCGGTCTCATTTCTTAATATATTTACTTGAGCCCACACACCCAAGAAAGGTTTATTAAATGTTTAGATTTCAAGGCATTAGATTTTATAGATTTTAAATAATTTGATTTATTGTTTAGAGAGTTAAGGGCAAGGAAAGACTGTCTGTAAAAATATTGATATTAGAATTGTTTTTGGAAGCTCAATCAATTGCGAAATTAATAGCTGTAATTTCAGCTTGGAAAACTGCAATATATTTGTAGTAATGAAGTAGCAAGTAGTATATGTATAGTAATGTAATATATGTATAGTATTTTCTGTTAAAATAAATAAAACAGTTTTCAATTTAGAATGGATGGATAAAACTCTTTATTTTCAATGGCCGAGTGGATCAAGCCAGTAAAAGATGATCTATACAAAGCACATTGTTGCCTGTGTATAAAAGCTTTTATTTTAGGCAGTATGGGAAGACAAGCAGTTGTTAGCCGTGAAAAAATTGCAAAACACCAAAGGCTTCTATGAGAATGAAGAACCAAATAAAAATTTCTTCACATAAAAAAAAAGATTGTCAACTGACAGTTTATAAAAGACTGCAAAAATTAAGAAATTTGTAAAAATACAGGAATAACTAATTTTGAAAAACTATATGAGCTACTTCATTAAAACATCAACTAAAATTAAATAACATTCATCAACTAAAATGAAATAACATTCAATTGAACTACTTTAAAATACCAATTTTCACCTTAGAAATCAATTGACACCATTACTACTAACAATAACAAAGATTTTATGTTTTAGCTATTTCTGCGTAATATGAGTGAGTTATTTTAAGTCACTTTCAGAGCATTATGAAAATTGCATTACCTACACCTAAAACCCACAATAAACTGGAAAACTCAGTATTTTAATGGCTTTACAAATGATCTTTCTTATTATATAACTCATTCCAAAAACAACCAAAGTAAAACGCAGTAAAAAACAGAAGAAAATTAAAAGATTAATTTTTATTTTTGTTTTTCTTTCTGCAAAAAACTATCTAAATTGACCAACAACATATATTTAGCTTTCTGCTGCTCTTATCAAAACAACTGACAACATATATCTAGCTTTCTGCTCTTTTTATCCTACTAGGTAATTTTACAAACTATAATATAAGCTACTAGCTACAGTGGTTAATAAACAACTAGCATTTACTAGCCAACTTCAAAAGTTTCTAGCCAACTGTCTAGTGCCTACCATATAATTTAAGCTATAACTACTGACCTTCAAACCATTTGCCAAGCACTAATGAACAATGGTTTTTATTTATGTCTTCCATGAAAGAATTTTATTTTGAAACTATCTACTACTAAAATGTATTCAAATTTCACTTTAATTCATATATTTAGATATTAACTGAATATATACACAAATTCTTTCATATACGAAAAAATGATGACTGTCTTATCATATGGAAGAGAATGTTATTAAGTATTGCCATAAGTCACTTTTCCATCAAGGAATGTGTAGGTTGGCGATGCTCTTTCATTTGGTGTTTAATTAGCCGACCATACATACATATATGCTTTCTCTCTTAACGGCGCTCACTGTAAAAGTGCCCTGATCTATAGAATGTAGGCATATGCCACATCCAGATGCTTTCCAAATTTTAGCTAATTTTGCAGATACTTTTCAGACAAAATATGAAACTTGTCCTTTT
This sequence comes from Amaurobius ferox, assembly GCA_951213105.1. Taxonomy (NCBI): domain Eukaryota; kingdom Metazoa; phylum Arthropoda; class Arachnida; order Araneae; family Amaurobiidae; genus Amaurobius; species Amaurobius ferox. The sequence continues at coordinate 116,638,475 of OX578149.1, read as the reverse complement.
ATTGCTGCATATACAATCATAACAAGCTTATTTTGTAATGTTTAGCAGTATAATACTCAAGTGATATTTTATTTTAGCAAGTTTTCTATTAATTATCTTATTTTATTGTTATACATGCTAACGCTTTTCCACAGTATAGCACTTTGAAAATTCAGAAATGTTAAGGGGCATTCAAAATCACACTATAAATGACTAAGGCCATTAGCATATGTTTATAAAAAAACATTTCAAATGCAAGCATAGGAAATTACTCATTAAAACTTTTTATTGTTTTTCTGGGGGACGGTTTTCACCATACGATTTTCTTTTACTCACACTTTCTTGCTATATTTGCAAACTGTTCTTTTGCATGGGAAAAAATGTGCTTGTATGACCAGTTATTGTGCATATATTTTACAAGTGGTTTTCTAGACTCAGTGTAATTAAATCTAATATTAATTTTCTATTCTAGACTAGCAGTAAACCCATTCTTCATATGAAATATATAATATAAAAAAACTTAAAATTCACAATTTGCATTGAACTTAGTGCTGAGGTAATAAACAGACAGATATAAGCACAACTTACAATATTTTTCTATTAATTATCTTATTTTATTGTTATACATGCTAACGCTTTTCCACAGTATAGCACTTTGAAAATTCAGAAATGTTAAAGGGCATTCAAAATGACACTATAAATGACTAGGGCCATTAACATATGTTTATAAAAAAACATTTCAAATGCAAGCATAGGGAATTACTCATTAAAACTTTTACTCACACTTTCTTGCTATATTTGCAAACTGTTCTTTTGCATGGGAAAAAATGTGCTTGTATGACCAGTTATTGTGCATATATTTTACAAGTGGTTTTCTAGACTCAGTGTAATTAAATCTAATATTAATTTTCTATTCTAGACTAGCAGTAAACCCATTCTTCATATGAAATATATAATATAAAAAAACTTAAAATTCACAATTTGCATTGAACTTAGTGCTGAGGTAATAAACAGACAGATATAAGCACAACTTACAATTTTATTTATATAAGTAATAGCAGATATACCCAACATTACTTGTGAGTTAAAATATATGCAAATTCTTGCAGTGTTCTAAATGACATTGTAGTTCAAAACATTCTATTGAAATATTTAATGTAGTTCTAAAAAGGAGGATAAAAATATTTTTGTCACTATACAAAGTTATCTTCACAATCAAATCTGAAGAATAAAACGTTATGGTCCCATTTGTAAACTAATTTACAAAATATATGAAATTGGATCAATATATGCCAAAATGAAAAAAACTAATATTGTATCAGAAGATATACCCATACTACATAAATTCTGTTTCAATAATTAGCTAAACACAATATATGAGTTAATTGGCTAAACCCAATATATGAATGTTTGAAACATCTTTGTCAAGATAAAACATGATGTAAGAAATTTAAAATATCAATTATTCTTATAATGTTTAAACCTGAATGCCATAATTTATATAATTCAGTCAAAGTGCAATAGCATTCAATTATAAAATTTATTTTTATATCCAATACTTTTTTACTTAAATTTGAAAATATTTCATAAAAATCATCTTCCATAGAAACACATTGGAATTAATTGCATTGCTGAACAACATGATATAATTTTCTTCAAATAAATTTGCCAAAAAAAATATCATCAGCATAATTCTCTCTCTATAGAAGGTTTGTTACTTTCCCTGCAATACATGGTAATGTATAGGAAAAGTATTGGAATCGTGCCAAAAATCACAACTCAAGTTTTCTGCAGATATACATGTTTGGGGACCTCTAGAACACGAAAAAACTATTTCTAGCATAACGTATGTGTGTCTGTCTGTCTGTCTAGATTTTGTATCCACTCTAACTGAAAAACTAATTGACCGAATTTCATAAGATTTGGTAGGTCCTTGTGGGTGACCTTAGTGCTAATTAGATTTTTGGCACGATTCAGGATAAAAGAACCTACCTTTTTTTTTTTGCGAAACGGCCCACAAAATTTGCTTGTATCCACTCTAGCTGAAAAACTAATAGACCAAATTTCACAAAATTTAGTAGATAAATCACTTGTAGGTTAACCTGGTGCTGCTTAGATTATGGTACGATTCAGATAAAAAGAACATGCCTTTTTTTGTGAAATGACCCACAAAAATAATTAAATTAAAAATAAAAGACTACGTATTCTCAAATATATCAATTAAATGCTTATTTTATATGTAATTTTTGACGATGAAAAGAACCCCATTACTCTAGGACTAACCGTTCTCGAGATATTTTAATTTTTTCGATTTTTCGCTACACCACCTTTGAAAATAAATCCAGTTACCAAATAAAAATGAACACTGAATTAAAAGTGCAAATTCAGTGTAATTTAAAATAATTATGTGTGTTATTTTGTGCAATTAAACTTAATTTAATGAATTATTGAAGAAATAAAGAGCACGTAAATATGAGACTGCAGGGAAAATCATGTGCTGCCCACATCAGATTTTTTTATTAATATCTCAACAACCCCTTGTCCTAGAAGCTCAAAAGACAGAATAATTTTTAAAGTGGTGCTAATTCTTGGCTACCCACAAAATTTCATGAAATTTGGTGCATCTATTCTTCCGTGATGATGAGACTTAACAAACACACACACAGATTTTCAATTTTATGTAGACATATAAAGTTTGTGATGTGATAGAGTGTATAAACTTATGTAAAAGAATTCATCCCATCTTCCACTTGCCTGTAATCCTAAAATCCTGGGACACACAAATCATCCATGTCTCTCAATCAGAGATTGAGCTAGAATTTTTCCAGAAGAGTAATAATACTCCCTGACTTGATTTGAAGGAGTACTTTGCTTTTCAGAGGAGTAATTTTTAACAAATGTACAATTACCCTCAAATTTCCATGTATTTATTGTATTTTGTATGAAAGGAATTACAGGGTCATCACTCAACAGGATATAAATTTCTAACTTTTCTACGTTGAAAAAAAATTAAGATTTAAGAAATACACTATACTCTTTATTTGTATTAATAAACAAAATACATTATATATCTGATAGTACAATTAATATACCTTATAAATTTTATGAAATGAGTTTTAAAATACGTACTAAATTTTGGACTTTTAGGATCATGTTTTTTAATTTTCATCAATTTTCCAAGTAGCAATCTTGAATTATAAATTCATCATAGTATAATTAACTATGTTTTTCATAAAAAATAACTAATTATATAATTCATGATGAAATATCATAAAATCGTTACCTTATCTTTGGCTTAGTTTCTCCATATGGTTGTAAACAAACAAGGGGAAAAGAAAGTTAAAAATCTAGTAAGTAAAATAAATTTTGTTTCCTTTTAAAATTCCAACCTTCTTTGCTTTTGGCTTTTCCATAAATGAACAGCTTTCTCAAAATTAAATTTACATTCAACATTTTCATTGTTTTCACAAAAGTTTGGACCCAGTTCTAAAAGACGGGTTAAAACATCCACATTTTTCTCGCCCAGTCTGCTTCATTTTTGAGTTCTGATTCTATTTTGTGTTGAATATCCTCTCTTGCACACAGCTGTTGAAAGAGGAATAACCAATGCTATTTGAGCAAGTGCTGGAAATCCAGGGTACATTGGCATTTCATCTACTGTGGAGGACAAAATCAATTTACAGAACTTATTTAATTTTATGCTAGGATTTCTACAATATGAAAATTGCATTAAAAATAAAATTCTTCTCGTTATTCCTCCTCTGTTACACCTAAATACTATGTTAATGAAAGGGAAGAATTATAATGTTTCATTAACTTATTTAAAGAGTCCAATCTAGAAGAATTTGAAGATATTGGACAGCTAGACTTTAAAACCTGATCAAAATCAGAAATTAAATTGATGTACTCATGGAGTCATTGATGTATGCATTGATGTACATTGCGCAGAAGAATAAAAATCAACTTTTGTTATGGTGAATTTGTAACAATGATGCCGGATAAAATAAGAAATTGCTTATTTTCAAGCCAAATCTATTTAGTTTGAGATTCTAAAAAATATATTTATTTTCTTTTTTGTTTGCAAAATCGATGCATAAAAATATGCATTACTTTATAAAGCGTATTTGCTTATTTTATAGCATGAAATACGCATATAGAGGCGTTATCTCAATCTCTGCTCTCAATTATTAATTACTATTTAATCACCCTCTAGCAAAACATAATTACTATATATCACCCTCTAATAAAATAAATTACTTTTTGATCCTCTAAACCACCCTAACAAAATGTATCTGTTCTATGAATAGCAAAACTCGCTATATTTTGAATCATGATAAAAAAAAATAATCCCACAAAATATCAAGGATTATCAGAGAAATTACAGTTCATTTTCAGAAATATTGAATTCAACTTCCAACATTGATATTTTTCAAAAGTTGCCAAATTGGTAATTATTTTAACAGATATTAAATTCATATTTCCCACAAAATGACAGGGATTATCAAAGAACTTAAATTTAATTTTCAGCTATATAAATTATTATTAACTTGGCTACTTTTTATAAAAATTGTCAATATTTTGCAAAGTTGCAAAGCATTACAAATTACCAGGAATTACAAATACACATGAAAATTCGAATTTATATTAGTAGCCAGTAGCCAGTTTTTGTTTAGTGGTCACTCAATCACAGATTTTTTGTAAAATTGTGAAGTATAGTTTATATATACATACTTAATATGTAATTAGAATGTTTCTTTAATACGAAGCATACAAAAGGAATTAGGATAGTAGAGATAATAAAAGAAATTCAAATTTCTTTTATTTCTTTGTATTTTGTAGAAAATTTTGGGATAGTGTATTATGAGTTACTACTTACATTCTAACATTGGATTTACAATTTTATACTTAATATTTAATATATATATACACTGGTGACCAAAATAATCTTTACTTATATAAAAGTAATGATATTTCATAAAATACCCAACCACAATCTGATTTATTTTTCAGGAAAATGAGCAAAAGGCAAACAATTATAATTATCTAATCCAATTTGATCACACTGTTTCTGATATGCAAACAATGGCATTACGTCATCTAAAGGTGTCAAAAGCACTATGCACAAAGCGTGTTTTCCTGCAAATTTCTGCAATTCAGCATTTTATTTCTGTGTTTATGTTTCTATTGCTCCGAAGTATCATTTAAAAAGAATCTTTGAGGTAGGTCATTTAGAAGCTGGACAGACATTGATGGAAGTGGCATAAGATGGCTGAATGTTTCACAACAGTCTCTACCCTCTGGAAACAATTTCAAGTCTCTGAAATTGTTGCTAGGATGCCTGGAGAAGGCTGTAGAAGAACAAAAAATAGCTTCTTGAGATCAGTATCTGTTCGAACTGCCCATTGTAACATGGAGTCAACTGCTAAGCAACTGAGTTTAAAGCTGCAGCCGCCACTGGAACTTTAGTATCATAGCAAACTTTACAAAACACTTAATAAGAGAGGTCTGTATGCCAGAAAGACAATGATATGTGTTTCACTGACTTCACAACAAAAGAGGGCCCACCTGAATTATTGCAGACCACATCAGAGCTGAAGTCAATAACAATGGGCTTGTGTTTTCTTCCGTGACGAGTCAAGTTTCAGTTTAACCTCTGATTAATATATTTACATGTTTACATCTGGAGAGAGTCACAAATTTGAAATCTTCCCATCAATATTAGCAAAATCTTCCCATCAGCATTTTATTAATTAGAGGATCAATTAAAGGATGATAGCCAGACATAACCAGATGAAATCTTAGAACTCTATGTAAGGCTTTATAGAAGTAGATGTGGATCTGACTTTTTTTATAGATATTAAAGTGCATCCACATCTAGCACACCTGGTTGATGAATTTCTTGAAAGCAAAGGTATTGAGCAAATAAACTGGCTAGCCAAATCCCCTGATTTGAAGCTGATGATTGAGAATTTATAGAACAGCCTTGAAAGAGCTGTTGCACGGTGAAATCCACTTCCTAGAGATTGCATTGCCTTGAAGTCTGCATTATTGGAGAAGTGAAACTTAATTCCCCAAACTCTAACCACCTTATGGAGATCATGAAATCATGTTATGATATGTGTATAAGAGTTAGGGGTGATCTCATTTTATATTAATGCCAAAAAATCTGCATTTGTTTCCAAATTATTCAATTTTTTCAATCTCCTTGTCGCATATTTTTTCCATAATTAGTTTTGTATCATGCATTGATATTTGATTTTTAGTTTGTATTTGTGTTATGATGCTGTGTAGCACCCCCAAAAATCATTCAATTATATTGAACAATTGTTGAGAAAGTAGTGTTTTGTTTTTGTGCATATAAAAATAATTTTAGATCCTAGTATACATATGAGAAATGAAAATTGTGAAGTAAAGAAATGCACATTTAATACATTTCTGGGTTTGATTTTTTTGATTGAAACAATATAGTGGAAAGGAACAGTGGCCTGTTAGTTATTTCATTTAATTGCCAAACTGCAGTATTTATTTGACATGTGGTAAGTAACAAGTGTCTATTTTTAGGTCTAATTGCAATGATTGGCTTTTCATATATATATATATATATATATTTGTTTTATTAAGGAAATTTTATAATAATTTAGCATGATTTACACGCAAATTTTTATGAAACTTATTTAATAAAGTGTTGGAGAACATTAACCATTTACGTAGCAATTCTTTATTTTGTCCATGTTCAAAATATGAAAATTTTATATATGTCATACATCTGTACAGGGTTCATACATCTTAGAAAAAATTTAGAATTCCCAAAAAATTCAAATCCAGCTCAAAATCTTGAAATGCAGTATTGCACACTCTCTCCAAAAAATTCTAAAATTTCAATTAAAACCTTGAAAAAGCTCTTATTTTGTTGTTTTGATTCAATATATTTTTATAATATTCAATATACTTTTTATAAAGATTTTATTCCCTATTGCATTTTAAACCAACATTTGATTTTATGTTTGTTATATCACTAAATTGCTTAATTTTACCTGTTAAATTTTTGACTAGTTGTTGAATTTGGACTTATTTTATTAAATTATATGCAATACACTCTCAATATCTCAGATTTGGATACCTTGAATTTCCACTTATGTCAAAAATTTTGCACCATTTTTGTAGTAAGAATTAATAAAAATATTAAATATTTCCTATTCTACTCTGCTTAAATTGAAATTCAGTGAACATTCTACTATATCATTTTGTTTACTTTATTTGTTTACCAAGAGCCATTGCTAATGAAAACAAAAAAGCAAATAGTGCATTTTATCTTAATGCTGTATTGAAAGTCTAAAAAATATGCCATTAGAAATGTTTGCATTCATTAAATAAACTGAATAATTTTGTTATTAATGAAGATTTTACATCAAAACTACTAGCCAAAATTGTGAATTACTTTAAGAAGTAACAGAGTACATATTTTATAATTTTAATTTATTTGACTGTTATTATATAGTTAGTTGATTAGTTCTGTTATAGTTTTAAATTAGTAGCAGTGTTATATTAATTTTTTTTGTGTAATTTCATCATTAAGTTAACAAACTAAAGATATTTCTTCTCTTTTTCGTTATTAGCACCACTAATTTCAGCTACCTCAAATTTTTTCCCCCAGAAGAAGATATTGAGAGTGTGCTGTTCTGCAATATATTCAGGCTTTGGAAGTTTGTAAAAATTCTTTTAGAAAACATGGAATACATGAAATTTAATTTCCAGCTTTGCGTATCAACCCTACTATAGCTGTACTATTCTTGACTATTTTTATTCTATAGTAAGCAATAAGTTGATATGAATATCTTCATTTACATTTTGTAGATTGGGAAGCACGTATAGATAGTCATGGACGTATCTTTTATATTGATCATCTAAATCGCACTACAACGTGGACAAGACCTACAGCAGCCCAACAGTTGACACTTGGGACTGCTAGTGAATTGCAACGTCAACAACTAGATCGCAGGTTGGCACTTTTTAACTATATGTAACAATGTTAAATGTAATCAGATATATGCAAATGACCTCATTCACATAAATGCAAGTCTGACTGGCATAAATTCAGAGGGCTAAAAAACCATTCACAAAACAGTTAAGTAAATGTAGTAGGGCCATTCTTAGAACATTTGGACTTTATTATCCCAAGCTATTTTTGCCATCTATACTTCTGCCATTTAAAGCAGGGATTCAATGAATGCATTCATTAAACTTTTCAAGAGATGACAGTGCTGATATTGGATACATGAATCTCTTCTGTAAATTGTAGACAATGCTAATTGTAAAGTAAATTTTAAGTAATTAGGCGTTTCTATAAAATCTTCTATCTTCTTCTTTTAAATAATTGGGTGGATTTCTATAGAAACTTGAAACCTAACTTTCTCTTAGTTATGAAGAAAGCTATTTCTTGCTTTCGAAACTGGTCGACTCTATTATTTTATGTTGTATGTTGCAGGAAATATGAATGTATTCTCTGTTACAACAGAGTACAAAGAGTTAAAAATTTAATTTTATTATATTGAAATTTCAAATACATTACATTTTTCCTTATATATATATATATATATATATATATATATATATATATATATTTGAAATGTAATAATAAGAATTATGTAAAAATAAAAAAATAAAAAAATACAATTCAAGTAATATTAACATCACCATAGAAGCAAATTCACGGCCATAATGCCGATAAGAGAAAAGAACAGAACCTTCCCAAATTCGATGATTAATCAGAATTAAATTCATCTTCAGGTCTGAGTATTTAATTCTAATTAACCCAAACAAATGCCTGTTTCAGATTAAGCAATAGTACATTACTATAAATGCTTAAACTCAGACTACAGGCATCAAAAAATGAAAAAAGGATATATATATATATATATATATATATATATATATATACATACAGTTTTCATTCTGTTAGTCCAAATTTTTGTTATAATAAATATTACTCACAAGTGTTTACTGTATTTTGTTTCCTTACTAGAAAATGTACCTGGCATTGCCCAGGATTTAAAGCAATGATTGATTGAATTCATTCATTCAATTTTCCAAAAGGCATAGTTGCACTCTACTCACTTTTTAAAATCAGAGTTATAATTAACTGCTGTATAAACTCTACATGAAAAAATTATATTTTATCTTTATCATCTCCCAGAATGCCTAAAAACCCAACAACACTTTTATGATAAACACGTCACTGCCACCCATAGTAACAGACAAGTTGTGATGCCAGTTACAGTGTCAGTTGGATAGCAACTAGTGAAACGGAGAATGAAGCCCTTAACCAGTGGAATTGGAAATCTCAATTTTTATGCTTTTGTTTAAAGAAAATAAAAAATGCAATAATTTAAAAAATTATTAAAATACAAAGATACACACTGATATTTTGAGAAACTATAGAATCGTGCTAATCTTCCACTTTTGAATGCAGCAAAATAAAATTCAGATTACTTAAAACATGCATATATTGATATATTGATGTATTTAAAATTAAATAAATCAATATGAAGAAATTGTCCTATGGAATTGCTTCAAACATTGTTTAAAGAATATTCTTTGATATATTTCCAATGATGCCAAGCTGGAAACTCTTGTAATAATATTTTTTATCACTAAGCAGCCAATTTGTGTGAAAATTTTTCAAAACCATGCTTCATAAAATAACTAATTCAAATTTTTTTAAAATATCACTAAGGTACATCGTTCATGAACCTGAAGCACCTTTGTAGCAAATTTCACCCCTATCTGCCTCTGATTTCCGTTACAGATGACATACACACAGAGACACACAAACCTCTTTTATTATGTACGCTTTAATAGTGTATATCTATTACCTATAAACCATGTTCTTTAAATAGGTATCAGAGCATAAGGAGAACTATAACATCCCGTGCTCATGAAGATAATGCAACTAGTACTACTCCTGCCTCTACATCAACAACAGTGCCTTCTTCATCTAGCCCAGAGAATCAGCGAGTTTTGCTGCTGCGATCCCCAGCTGTCCGGTTCTTGACACGTCCAGACTTTCTTAATGTGCTTCACATGAACGATGTAAGCCTGCCTATACTTCTTACGAGCAAAATAGCTTCTGGAATCAGTTAAATATTTTTAAATAAAATTTAATATTGTGTTATGGTGTTATGAGCATCTAAATAACAAATAATTTTTATAGTATGAAAAGTTGTGAAAATTTGAATTATTAAAAATTTTAAAAAAGACAGTTTGAAAATACACATAGTATGTACATAGTATTTAAGTATAATTAACCTGCCTATTAAGAGATCGTGATAATTCTACTTTTTTTTATTGACACCAGTAGCTGAAGCTTTTGAATTAAGTATATGTAGTACAGTACTTTATACAGTAGATTCACGTTATAGTGACCTTAAAGGGACTTTTGCTGCAGGGACGCATGCTGTAACAATGCAGGAATAGGGGTCACAACCCCCCTCCCCCCCTTGCCATTATGTGCTTTTCTTATTTTGATTCTTTGTTCCATTTGGTTATATATTTGGCAATCTTATAGAAAGTGCAGCATAGCGCCTCTCTTTATTATATTGCAAGTATTTTAATTCTGTATTATTTTAATTCTGTTTCTGTATTTTATTTACATTTCCATCTTAAGACATTATATATATATATATATTTAATCCTTTGCCCACTGCTGCTCTTTTAAGCAATCGGTGACTTGCAATCCAATAGTGAGGAGAAGTTGCCTCAAAGAGGGATAGAGCTGAATACTCAATGTCTTTCAATTCAGAGCAAGCCACAAGGTGATTGCTGTTCATATTCACATGTCCATATAGTGAGCAAGTTGAGGTGTCAGAAAGTCCGATATGCTATAGATGAGACTGAAGATAAACATGTTATGTTAAAGTCCTAAAGCAGATATTACCGATAGCTCTTGGGAGATCCCTGAGAACTCTTCGATGTTTGTCCATCAAGCAAGACCACTTATATTCTGCAGAAAAATGTACTTAACTAGATGCTCTCTTATCCAGAATTTATTTCCTTATGATCCATTTGGCAACATGAAAAGGAATAAGGATAATTAGCTGAGTTGGTGAAGATGCAACTGGGATCAAGTCGTCTGCCATTTCATTGTCATATATCCCACAGTGACTAGAGATTCACTGTGGGATAATCCTTCTTCCTGATGTCAATAGTTCACTAATGAAGCTCTTGTGGGGAAATTTGGGAGAGAATACAATACTTATATGTGCTTCCACATGTATAGTACACATATAGTAACAATATAATACCAAATTAAAAATTAGGATGAAATCTTTTAAATTTACAATGTTTTAGAAAGATTGCAATCCACAGTTTTTTTGTAGAGACGAAATGTCTGTGATTTACTCAAAACACCTGCTCTCAAATATCTTATCTGTGGCAAGAAAGAAAGAATAGATTTGATTGGTCAAAATGGCAGTAAATCTTGATTTTAGGCTTAAAAAGTCATAATTTTTAAACTGATTCAAATTTTTAAAAATCTCGATGAGGTGCACTTTACTAAGATGTAAAGCACCTCTGTGGCAAATTTCACTATTTCCATTTTCTGCTACAGGTAATGACGACACATAAAAACATAAACATCTTCAATCACGCAAGATTGGATTTTATAGAGAAGAAAAGGGGATAAATATTGTAGCTTTGAATTAATTTCAGATATATTGGAATTTTTTTTTCAGTTTTGAATATCCTGATAAACTACAGTTTGATTTACGGGATTTACTGAGATTACCAAAGTTTGATAGATTAGCAGCTAGTGTTATGTATAATAATAAAAAACTAACCATTAAATTTGGCATTTTCCACTAATGTTTTATAATGTAGCCTTTTGGTGTATATGTGATATTGAAAAATAAATCTTTATTTCCTCAGGATGCCCTTGCTGTCTATAACAGAAGCTCTTCCTTGAAGCATATGATCACAAAAATAAGGAGAGATCCATCAGGGTTTGAAAGGTGCATAATTTGCTACATTCAAATAGCTCTGTGTCCTATTGTATGTACTGGATTTCCAGGATTTGTGCACACCTTAAAAGTATTTTCAGTCCTTAATTTTAGTTAAAGCTTTTTGTTGTGACATCTAGTACATTTAAATAATGTTGTTAAAGGAACAGATCATTTTAAAGAATAAATACATAATATGTGCACAACTATCTTCTCATTGGAGTAAAATTATGGCTTTATGCATTGAACACAATAAAAATTTAACTACTAATATTTTCTTATTTAGGGTACTTAAAAGTTCTTTATTTTGACAACTTCAAATTATTATGAACCCTGATGTCAAAGGTGCTAGATTTGTAATGATTTGTTTTGGTTTTCTAATTTTCTTTTCTTTTTTTTAATGACCGTAATTGTTTAGTATTCATTAAGTTGCTGATTGCAGTTAGTTTATCTTTTTATAGAAATGTGGGTTGGAAAATTTTCCACTCTTTATTTTTTTTTAATTAATTTGAAAATATAATGTAATACTCTTTCCAAACTGTTTTCTTAAAAAGCAAGTAGCTTTACAAGAAGTTTTTGATCATCAAGTTTTCTAATTTTAAAAAGGAAAATGAAAGAGGGTGGAATACAAATGTGTGTATGTGTGCTTTATTTTGAAAAAGAATGAATGACAACCAAGAGGGGCACAAGTGACATTTTACTCATTTTAAAAAAAAAAGCAAATAAAGTTTTAAGAAACCTATTCTTTCAGTATTATGTTCTCCAAAATTTATAATAATATTAAAAAAATGAAATGTTTTCACAAGTTCTACTGAGGGAAAAATGCTTAAATAGCACTAAATATATGCTTAACACATCTTGCAAATTGTCTCTTCTTTTTCATGATACTCACTCATTCAATTACAAGCTGGTATTTTTTAAACAATTTTTAATATTATATAAAATATTTTTAAATGTGCTTAATTACAAGCATTTTTTTTTTAAATTTATTTTTGTTGTATAATATGCTTATATATTTAGTAATTTACTTTATATATATATATAATAAACTAGTAATTTACTTTTTATTTTTGTTATTTTTTACAAAAATGCTACAATGTTTCCCTTTGAATTATCAATAGTTATTGAAAGAAATGCAAGATAATATTTTATGTATTTTTCAATTATAATTGGATTTTATTTATTTTTTTAGAATATTATTTTATAATCTGCTTTTTACACCTATAATAAACAGTAAATTATTTATGATTCTGACAAGGTTTAACAATTTTGAATTATTTCTCATGCTATTTCTTTTGTGTAATGTTTTAAAAAAGTTATCAAAAGCAAACTTATTTAAAGAAAATAATAAATTGTAGCTGCTAACTGCAGCATACATAAGAAATTTTCATGCATAGAATTTTTTATATATTTCTAGATTTAAACCTTTTCTTAGCCTTGTTATATAATATATGTTTGACTGTATCTGTAATATAAGAATAAATACTTTTAAAAGTCACTGAACATATTATTCCACCTGAAATGTAATATAAAAAATAATTTCAAAATTTTCCGGAAAATCCACAACTCTATCTTTTATGTTTTAAAAGATCTCAAATCACTGATCAGCATATGATAGCCTGCTAATGAAATATAAACCCACAATGCCACTTAATATAGTTATTAAGTGGCATTAATGCCAAGTGATAAATGAGAAAAAAAATTTTGAGATATATCTCCACTCCTGCATACATAAAAATAATAGTATATAAGCATTTTAAAATAATACAATACGACCTGCTTCAAACAGCCTGCATTTAGTAAGATTCCTGATTTAATGAGGAAGTTATAAACTTTTCTAATTGGTATAATGTTAATTAAAATGATTTGCTTGCTTTTAATAAGCAAAAATTTATAGTTCCTGAGATTTAACAATTATCTGAAACTGTAGATAAAATATAAAAAGAATCATTGGTGGCTCCAGTCCGATGGAGCCAAAATGGTTTTGCATAATTAATAAATTCAAATTATTCTCTTACTGTTCATAGCTAGCTAAAATATTAAAATTAGAACCACCTTTTCAAAATATTAAAATTTCAAAATTATAACCATTATATTTTAAAAACTAAGAACCTGATCCAAAATCCAATTATATATCCTTAAAGAATTTTCTGCAAATTATTTCTCATAATTCATATCTAGCATATGTAGTTTTTGAGATTATAAGTATTACAAACTTAAGAAATGTCAAATTTTCAATCTTCTTTAAGTTCACAAGATGGTTCCTCGAAAACTGTAATAGCTTTGTAAAAACAAATTATTAATCTAGAAAGGATTTTCTCCTTACTGAACCTTTTATAGTTTAGAAGATATTTCGAGTGAAAGTAAGTAAAGTGTGTCAATAAATTTCTCGAACAAAATCTTTTTAGTTTATTAGAAAAAGTTCAAAATATTGAAATTACTTTTATATGTTCATAAATGGTTTCCTATATCTGACAAAACAAGTGTAAATTGTTTGCATTTTTATCTATTAGGTTCAGAAATATCAGTGTCCAAAGTGTTTTTATTTTCTGTAACACTTCCATTTCAGCTGGATATCCTGACCATAGACGTTATTCACATCAAAAGAGATAAAAGTAATAAAATTAAAAGTTTAATTTTGTTCATGACTGGATGTAGAAGTAGAAAAGAGGATATGAATTGGGGGAAGGTTAGCATCAAACGATCTAAAGATCGGATATTCTGGAGAATTGTTTTCCACCTATAATTTGGAAAGCATTGTTAACAAAACTTTGATTATAGTAGCTGCAGAGTGGAAAACAAATCTGTGAGTAGATGCAGGGGTTGCTCTGGGTTTTTTATTACTTTTGCCAACCTATTCTCCAAATAATTTTTTTTTTTTTTTTACCAAATAGAATTTTTATTCATGATATTTTATTTTAACATTCCATTTGAAACATTTGTTTTGATTTATAAATTCTCGAATTCCAAAGATCATTGTTTTAGAAAAGACAAATAGTATAATAATACACATTATGATTAGTATACCATGATTTTTGATTTTGACATTAGCAGACACATTTTTGACATTGCCAACATTTTCAACAAATTGATTTTTCTTTCGCAAAATGCAACAATGGTGATCAGCAGTGTGACCCCTGAGAAATTATGTGAGTAGCCATAGTTTAAAAAAATAAAAATCATGTTCTCTAGAATGCCACAAATAAAATATGCTAGCTAAATGTAAAGCCTGTCATAATGGAGTGCATAAAAAGTTATGTAAAAAAGACCCTCCCACACCCGCCTGCTGCACTTGCTTTTCAAATATCTGCAGACGTACACTGAGTCCAATCAATATTATTAATCATTATTCATCATCCTAACAAAACAATTACTTATTACTTACGATCCCTCTTGCAAAATGCAAATTCTCTTACTCTTCTGTATGATCACTTAACAAAATATACTTGTCTCACAAACCGTAAAACTTGCTATTTTTTAATAAGGAACATTAAATTAATAATTCTCACAGTGACATAAATTTAAAAAAAAAATAAAAGTAATGTGTAGATATACTTATTTATTGCTTTCTTGATGATATTTCCCCAAAATTACAAAGTTTATTGCACCAAATGGCAACAGGATAGACCAGGCTTCCGGAAATCGCCCGCCCTCCTGTCCTTGCTGGGTTAAAATTTGGCGAGGACGACCAATTTTCGGAGGTTGATGTCCTCTCGGACGGTCTTGAGATTAGAGATTCTGTAAAAAAAAAATAACAAATTGTTGTCATCGTAAAATTGTGGCGAAAGCCGCCCTTTCCCGTGCCATGAATGAAAATTGAAATGTCATCACCTGCAAATCTCCCTAGTGTGCATTATCAATGCCTTCTTTCTAGGCGAGCTGTCAGATCTGAATTGTAACCACAGGCGCTAGTTATTTTTTCTCCCCTCATCCTCCACCCAGTGAATCCGATGATCGCACGAAAATGCAATAGCGCACTCACGATCGAAGTGACATGTTCTCTTCTCCTTTTCAAGGTCTACATGTGCGGAATTTTCGGATTTTCACAAGACCGACAATACCAATGCTTAAATCCAGACCAAGCCCGAAGAAATTTATAAATGTAGAATGAACTCAGCCTGACGATAACTGCGTCTCAGCAGGCCCAAAATGATTTGTATTCAAATATGTTAAAAATAAATTTGTCAAAATTTTGTATGGAGAATTTAGTTTGTTTTCTTAAACATTTATCTTTACATAGCTGAAATAAAAGCAATAAATTCATGCATTCAATTTAAATCCATTTTCAAAGAAATATGTTCGGCCCGGTCGTAACGGACGTTTAAAAAAAAAAGATTCAACCCTGCCCGAAACAATAGAAAACTCAAGTCCAGCCCGGGCCTAAGCCCAAATCCCCATTTAACTCTTTAAAACCCAAACTATAAAATTTTCATTTGCTGTAATAGACGGGAGTAAGTAACAAGTTTTAATTTTTGGAATGGATTCTTCTCTAGTTTCAGCCAGAAGTGTTTTATTTTCTTCCCCACTTTGGTTTCAACTTTAAAACTAAAATGTTTAAAATTCATTCATGGCATTTGTTCCAGTTGTTTGACAACTGCAGTTAAAGTATGAAACATCTATTCAATCCAAGAAGATTTTAATCTTGATTGACTACATTCCCTAGAAATTAAGAGTACCAATGAGGTTTAAACTGTTTAGAGACAAGAGGATTTATATGATTATTTATTTACCACGCCTTCAAGTTACCAAACATTGAAAAGAGGAGCGGTTCCTTACATATCTTACCCCTTTGCCCCCACCCATAGATTGGAATTCCGCGGGTCCGATCCATTATCGGAGACTCCGTGTCGGCAACTTTCATCGCGACGGTTAAGCGATGTGGGGGTGGTGTATGAATATGCAGTTATCGCACTTCATCGTGAGGCAGTTAGTTCTAATTTATTATTGTTGTGCAATGTATTTAAGCACATATATTATGGAATATAAAGTGAAAAAAGAAATTCTTAGGAGGACGGGTAAAAATTTTGAGGACGGGTAAAAAATTTCAATAGCCGTTCTCGCGGATGGACTAGATTTTTGCCGATTTCCCGAAGCCTGGGACAGACAAATATTGGCTTTTGTGTGTGTATATATATATATATATATATATATATATATATATATATATATATATATATACAGTAGGTGCCGCTTAATGTGATCGCTTTGGGACAGATGCTATTTGATAACAATAACCGATTGATAACAATAAACAAAAAGTATCAGAAACATAAAATTTTGATTTTAAACGTTAATATTTACTGTATTTTTGCAGCTACTACAAATTTAAAAGACAACGATTCACTCAAACACTATTTTAAACAAATCGTTAAAATAAGTCAATTAAAAAAAGTCTTCCAAAGTTGTCTACCTTGTATTTTGTCTCAGCAAATTACTTTCATACCTGTACTGTTCGCGAAAGTCCCCAGCAGTGCCTCTGTGTTGCACCTCGAGTCCCAAAACACGGAGAGCCTCTCTCATTTCAGTAGCAGTTGGAGGATTCTCAACAAGGTTTTCAGCTTCGTCCTCATCTTCATCCAATGCTTTTTCATCGTTTTCTTCTATAGAACAAGATACAGCTCGGAATACATCTTCATCAGTCATTGTTGTAGCCACTTGGGCGTTCACTTCTATAGACATCCATTCTGTAAAGTCATTTTCAGTCATGTCGGATGGTACGAGTACTGTTCCATCGAATTCCGGTACATCCATCGTCCGCTTTAACGAACCCACCGTGCGAGAAGCAGTTCTTAATTGTATTCTCGGATACTCGATCCCACGACATTGTCGAAAGATGGAGGGCCTGAAGGACATTCGTCTTCTTTACTAAAGCGTTTGCGCTCAGTTGTTCCGTACCTTCCATATTTTCCAAAACCCTAGTGCGCATTTCTCCACGGTAATAGGCTTTCATTGCACGAATTATTCCTTGGTCACATGGTTGGATAAGTGATGTAGTGTTGGCAGATAGGAGAATGATTTTGATATGCTTTAATGTGACATTTGCATCGTGGGCTCTGCAGATATCGATGAGTACGGCGATATTGTGATCTAATTCTTTGTCCCACTTTAGAAGCCATTCGCATAATAGAGCAACTGTCATCCACGCTGTTTTATTGGCAACATAATCAACAAGCAATTTCTTAACATCCTTAAAGCATCTCAGCTTTTTGGTTTTTCCGATAACAAAGAGTTTCTTCTTCTTTGCAGTCATGCTCGCACAACAGAGCATAGTTATACGTTCTTTTGAAATTTTGCATCCTTTAGAGCTCTCGTTTTTGAACAGGTATGTTCTGGTAAGACACGATAATAAAGTCCGGTTTCGTCAGCATTGTAGATGTTTTCGGGTGAATAATTAGCGATTATTTTCGGCCATTCTTCGGAAATCCATGCCTTTACAGCTGGAAAAGCGGCATCATTTTCTTCACCATGGGTACGTTTGAACACAATGTTCTCCCTTTTTCTCCAGTGATTAAACCACCCGTCCGTTGCGACGAAATTTTTTTTGCACATTTTAGAAGCAAGATCTTCAGCTTTCTGCCGCATTAAAGGACCGTTTATACATGCATCCTTTTCCCTAACATTGGCAAACCACAATGTCAAAGCCGATTCAACTTCTCCATATTTCCCAGTACGTATTCGCTTACAGTTCAAATTTGCGTTCAACTTATGCTTTATTTTCGATCTCGTCGCGATTCCTTAACATTTTACAGAGTAATGGCTGAGAGATTTTTAGTGCAACAGCAGCATTTCTTTGACTCATCTTGGGTAAATTATCAAAACGTTTCAAAATGTCAATTTT
The DNA here is from genome assembly GCA_951213105.1 of Amaurobius ferox. Classification (NCBI taxonomy): domain Eukaryota; kingdom Metazoa; phylum Arthropoda; class Arachnida; order Araneae; family Amaurobiidae; genus Amaurobius; species Amaurobius ferox. Next base: position 116,619,665 of record OX578149.1, on the reverse strand, counting down.
GTCCTTAACAGTTTAATCATTGCATTTTTTTCCATTGCTAAAATGCTTGACCGTCTGCATTGACGCTCTGTCAAGTTTGAAATGCAACTTGACAGAGAGAAAAAATTCTACAGCTTATAACAGTCCAAGCACTTTGCTTACTGATAAGAAAAGAACTCAACGCTTTTCCTAAGCCCCCACCATTCTCAAAGGGAGGAAAAGGGGAGAGAAATCACCACCTGCAGAGCCGGCGCCAAGCACCGGGCGCCGCGTCTGAGGGACGGCCTTGCGGCAAATTTCTGCACGTGCCAACAAAAGGGACCCTCTTTGGGGTTTTGGGGATTCTCGCTTTGCTTTTACGTATATGTAGTTTGGATTTTTTGTTGAGAGAATGAAAAAAAAATCGACAATGGTACACGAACGACGAAAGTGAAGTGATAACATTAAACGAAGGAGCTGATTACAAAAACCGATTTTTTTAACATGTGTTAATATACAAGCGTTCGGGACTTCGCGATTCTGATAACATTAAACGAATGATAACATTATCCGCGATCACATTAAGCGGCACCTACTGTATTTGAAATGGAATAATAAGAATTATGTAAAAATAAAAAAATAAAAATACAATTCAAGTAATATTAACATCACCATAGAAGCAAATTCACGGCCATAATGCCGACAGAGAAAAGAACAGAACCTTCCCAAATTCGATTATTAATCAGAATTAAATTCCTCTTCAGGTCTGAGTATTTAACTCTAATTAACCCAAACAAATGCCTGTTTCAGATTAAGCAATAGTACATTACTATAAATGCTTAAACTCAGACTACAGGCATCAAAAAATGAAAAAAGGATACATTAAGAAAATTGTATTACCATGCGGCATGAATCATTCCTCTTCGACCACGTGTATACACGATCAACCTCAACAACTTAATCTAGAAGCACCGGAATGAACAAGTCGAAATTCTACCAGGGAGACAGTACGAACGTTCACGGAAATACTCCCAAACCCGTCCAGTGAGTCTAAGCTGAAGACTGGACAAGCAATTCAGAATACAACTTCCCAAACATGCAGAACTGAATATGAATCAAAGATGAAAATTCCTACTAAACAAGAATTCATAGGAAAACTGGATAATCGAGAATGCCACTATACACCATTATAAGGGCGCACAAAACGTAGTTTCAATACTGACAAAAGTTACATTTTTTTGCGAAAATAAAATTCAAAACATTAATGTTAATGCATCTTATTTTCCGATTTTTTGATTTTTCTAATGTTTTTGACTTTGTTTATTATTTTTCATTTTTATTTATTTATATAATTAATAAATAATTATATATAACATACAAACATATATATATATATATATATATATATATATATATATTTATTTTTTTTTTTTTCCCCCCACTCTCTCTCTCTCTCTCTCTCTCTCCTGTATGTTAGTCACTATAAATGGGAATGTTTTCTAGGATGTTATCGAGTGAAATTTGATACACTGAGTTGATAATTTTAATAACAAAATTGGGGGGATATGCATTATTAGTCGCTGTACTCAATAATTCCATAAAGTGCGCTAATTTATAATATTCATCACAAATTTTATTGATTCTAAGAGCCTGGTTTATTATAATATTTCTAAATACAGATATATGCAGACAAGAGTCAAAATGTTGAATTTTTAATGTATTAAATTTAAAATCCTGTCTTTTATCATACAAGTTTATAACCATATTACAATTTTGTAAATTTAAATTTAAATCTAAAAAGTTTGCAACATTTGTGTCATTATTACTTGCATTTAATTGTAAATTATTTGGATAAAAGTTTAATACTATAGGGATATTATTATTTGGGGATACACATAAAATGTCATCTATATATCTAAACATGTGCATATTATGCAAGCTTGGATTAATGTTTTTTTCATAGAAGAATAAATACAGATTAGCTAACAAAGATGAGGCACACCCCCCTTGTGGGATACCAACCTGTTGTTTAAAAATAGTACCACCATGTTGAATATAATTCTCATAAAGAGTGAAGTTAAGTAATTTTTTAAAAAGAAAATTTGAATATTTTAGGTTGATATTATATTTTTCAAAAATTCCTAAAATAATTCTATACAGATCATCTATATTAATATTATTAAACAAATCTTTGAAATCAAAGGTATAAATACTACGAATATTAGTAAGAGTTTTCAATTTCTTAACTACTTCAAAACTGTTTTTTACAATATGACAATTATTTGAGATTTCATCTGACGAGGATACTTCATGTAATATCTTTAATAATAATTTTCCAGCATTAGTAATGTAAGAATTATGCCCACTGGTAATGGTTCGAAAAGCAACAGGGGATTTATGAAACTTGGGTACTAAAACAATATATGGAATGTTATTACAACTATTTTTTAGATGGATTTGCTTATATTTGGCTGATATTCTATTGTATAAGATTTTAAGGTTAGTTTTATGTAAATTATAGATATGATTATTAAGTAAGTGTGACTGAAGGGTATTTTTATAATAATATTTACATATAATTGAGTAGTTTCCACTTGCCTTATCGACATATGTAATGACAAAATCATTTTGTATTTCTTTAATATCATTTTTAATTGAATTAAATTTATATGAATTATTAATTTTCTGATTATATATATAATGATTTAAGTATTGCTCTATTAAGACTCTCCAAGGTTTAAAGGCTTCTACAGGGATTTGATATTTATAACTGATTTTATAAATAAATTTATTTAAGTCAAGAAATAAACCTTTACATATTAATTTATGTTTAAATTTAGTAGGTATACGGTACTTAGTACCCAGTAACATCAGTGATCTTAGTGCATCATAATTAATAATATTTAGATTTCCCGTTATAACATGCCCATGGTGTTTATCTACGAAGTCTTTGTATTTTTCTAAATGACAGTGGCAATATGACTCTTTATCCAATTCATAGTTTTGATTAATATCTACTGATTTGGCAATTTGATTATAGTTGAAAAAATAACGTCCTAGCGGTTTATCATATTTATATGCAATTTTAGGATTTACATGTTTGACTGGAAAGTAATTGGAAACCGATTTTAAAAAATTATTTATCTTCAGATTATTTAATACAGAATTAGTAAAATTCAAGGTACAATATTCATTTATTTTAGTATTTTGTTTTGATTCGTCATTAAAGTTTAAGTCTGTGACATAAAAATAACTATTAAGATTTTTACTTCTGGTAATGAGCAAATCATAGAATAAATGTTTAAAATGAACGTTATCAAATGCAGTACTTAGAAAAGGATTATATACCATATTTAATTGCTGTTTTTTAATTGCGAAAATCCAGTTTTTACATTGTTTCCAATCAAAAGTAATTTTAAAATTTGCATGTTGCTGAAGGATGGCATTTTTTAGTTCAGATAATGATGGCAATTTTTTATTATATTTACTTGCTCTTTTAGTTCTTTTTGATTTACTTTTATGATTGTTGAAGGAATTATAAATATTATGGTCTTCATTAGGAGAATTAAAGGACTTTTTAACTATATTATGATGGTTATATATTTGATTGAGTCCATATGGAAAGATGGTTTTGTGTGCACAAATGAATTCATTTTCAAGAAACAATCTGTCATAGTAATTTTTTTGAATACACAGAATACTAATTTCAATGTTGTCGAACCCATGTTTAGAAAAATGTTCGTATTCAAATTTTGATTCATTAAAGGAAGTTGCATTATTTGAAAAAATTTTTATGTGATTCCTGTGTACTTTAATTCGGAGATGCAGAGGGTTGCTGGTTTGACCTATATATGACATATTACATTTTTTACATTCAATTTGGTAGATACAATTATATGTTTTACAGAAGACAAGATTATTGTTACAATTGATCTGATTACTATTAGCAAACGGACAAGTTTTACATCTATTAGAATTACAAGATTTAAATTTAAGTGTGTTATTTAGTGATGCATGGCTGTACGATTGAAAGTTATATGAAGTGAATAAAGAATACTGGCTGGATGTACCGAATGAAGATGGAATAGTCATAGAGGATAAAGGATATTGTTGGTAGCTGGATAACGATCTAGGAGAACCCCAACAAGTTCTCGAATACCGAGCTTGGATGTCAGAAAGCATCCAGTTGCCAGTCGCTAATTTTTATAATAAGACATCATGTAATAGGGAATGATAGTAACCTTTATTTCCCCAAAATAAAGGCACTTGCATTAAAAAAAGAGACTCTTTAGCCAAGAATGCACCTTAATTCAATTACAAAGGTGGAGACACAATTACAACATAAGAAAGGTACCATTATTTTTCAAACTAATGGATCATCTAAAACACTTTGAAAATATATAAACTAATGTGTAGACACATTAAGACCCGGATTAAATAAATGCTTAGGAATAAGCAAAACTAGGATAGATAGTGGAAAAATACATATACACATTGACTATTCCAGAATAAATTGATTCAAATTAACATCCATCAATACAACATGAAACACAATATTTTATTTCAGAACTAATATAATCTAAGAATAATACAACCATTGCTGTAAATACAGAATTCAAATTCTTCCAATAAATATGCATTTATTTAATGGTTCAACAATTCAGAGATTCAACGTATGAAAGGCTACCTACGATCACAAAAACAATAAGATATTCAATATATGAAAAACTAAGATCGATCACAATAACAATGGCTAAGAATAGAATTATTACCTAGGAATTACAATTACCAGACATTTTAAAATGATAAGATAAGGGATAATGAGATAAAAATGAAGTTAAAATTTGACACCAATTCAGCGCAAATGCAGCTAACTTTAGTGTAATTCAGTTCTAACTAATTAAAAATGAATGTTACCACAGAAACTCGTAAACAACTAGACAGAAAATAAGAAACCAATATACAATACGCGCATAATGCAGCAGACAAGTATATGGATAAATATTTGAAATGTAATAATAAGAATTATGTAAAAATAAAAAAATAAAAATACAATTCAAGTAATATTAACATCACCATAGAAGCAAATTCACGGCCATAATGCCGACAGAGAAAAGAACAGAACCTTCCCAAATTCGATTATTAATCAGAATTAAATTCCTCTTCAGGTCTGAGTATTTAACTCTAATTAACCCAAACAAATGCCTGTTTCAGATTAAGCAATAGTACATTACTATAAATGCTTAAACTCAGACTACAGGCATCAAAAAATGAAAAAAGGATACATTAAGAAAATTGTATTACCATGCGGCATGAATCATTCCTCTTCGACCACGTGTATACACGATCAACCTCAACAACTTAATCTAGAAGCACCGGAATGAACAAGTCGAAATTCTACCAGGGAGACAGTACGAACGTTCACGGAAATACTCCCAAACCCGTCCAGTGAGTCTAAGCTGAAGACTGGACAAGCAATTCAGAATACAACTTCCCAAACATGCAGAACTGAATATGAATCAAAGATGAAAATTCCTACTAAACAAGAATTCATAGGAAAACTGGATAATCGAGAATGCCACTATACACCATTATAAGGGCGCACAAAACGTAGTTTCAATACTGACAAAAGTTACATTTTTTTGCGAAAATAAAATTCAAAACATTAATGTTAATGCATCTTATTTTCCGATTTTTTGATTTTTCTAATGTTTTTGACTTTGTTTATTATTTTTCATTTTTATTTATTTATATAATTAATAAATAATTATATATAACATACAAACATATATATATATATATATATTTTTTTTTTTTTTTCCCTCCCCACTCTCTCTCTCTCTCTCTCTCCTGTATGTTAGTCACTATAAATGGGAATGTTTTCTAGGATGTTATCGAGTGAAATTTGATACACTGAGTTGATAATTTTAATAACAAAATTGGGGGGATATGCATTATTAGTCGCTGTACTCAATAATTCCATAAAGTGCGCTAATTTATAATATTCATCACAAATTTTATTGATTCTAAGAGCCTGGTTTATTATAATATTTCTAAATACAGAGATATGCAGACAAGAGTCAAAATGTTGAATTTTTGATGTATTAAATTTAAAATCCTGTCTTTTATCATACAAGTTTATAACCATATTACAATTTTGTAAATTTAAATTTAAATCTAAAAAGTTTGCAACATTTGTGTCATTATTACTTGCATTTAATTGTAAATTATTTGGATAAAAGTTTAATACTATAGGGATATTATTATTTGGGGATACACATAAAATGTCATCTATATATCTAAACATGTGCATATTATGCAAGCTTGGATTAATGTTTTTTTCATAGAAGAATAAATACAGATTAGCTAACAAAGATGAGGCACACCCCCCTTGTGGGATACCAACCTGTTGTTTAAAAATAGTACCACCATGTTGAATATAATTCTCATAAAGAGTGAAGTTAAGTAATTTTTTAAAAAGAAAATTTGAATATTTTAGGTTGATATTATATTTTTCAAAAATTCCTAAAATAATTCTATACAGATCATCTATATTAATATTATTAAACAAATCTTTGAAATCAAAGGTATAAATACTACGAATATTAGTAAGAGTTTTCAATTTCTTAACTACTTCAAAACTGTTTTTTACAATATGACAATTATTTGAGATTTCATCTGACGAGGATACTTCATGTAATATCTTTAATAATAATTTTCCAGCATTAGTAATGTAAGAATTATGCCCACTGGTAATGGTTCGAAAAGCAACAGGGGATTTATGAAACTTGGGTACTAAAACAATATATGGAATGTTATTACAACTATTTTTTAGATGGATTTGCTTATATTTGGCTGATATTCTATTGTATAAGATTTTAAGGTTAGTTTTATGTAAATTATAGATATGATTATTAAGTAAGTGTGACTGAAGGGTATTTTTATAATAATATTTACATATAATTGAGTAGTTTCCACTTGCCTTATCGACATATGTAATGACAAAATCATTTTGTATTTCTTTAATATCATTTTTAATTGAATTAAATTTATATGAATTATTAATTTTCTGATTATATATATAATGATTTAAGTATTGCTCTATTAAGACTCTCCAAGGTTTAAAGGCTTCTACAGGGATTTGATATTTATAACTGATTTTATAAATAAATTTATTTAAGTCAAGAAATAAACCTTTACATATTAATTTATGTTTAAATTTAGTAGGTATACGGTACTTAGTACCCAGTAACATCAGTGATCTTAGTGCATCATAATTAATAATATTTAGATTTCCCGTTATAACATGCCCATGGTGTTTATCTACGAAGTCTTTGTATTTTTCTAAATGACAGTGGCAATATGACTCTTTATCCAATTCATAGTTTTGATTAATATCTACTGATTTGGCAATTTGATTATAGTTGAAAAAATAACGTCCTAGCGGTTTATCATATTTATATGCAATTTTAGGATTTACATGTTTGACTGGAAAGTAATTGGAAACCGATTTTAAAAAATTATTTATCTTCAGATTATTTAATACAGAATTAGTAAAATTCAAGGTACAATATTCATTTATTTTAGTATTTTGTTTTGATTCGTCATTAAAGTTTAAGTCTGTGACATAAAAATAACTATTAAGATTTTTACTTCTGGTAATGAGCAAATCATAGAATAAATGTTTAAAATGAACGTTATCAAATGCAGTACTTAGAAAAGGATTATATACCATATTTAATTGCTGTTTTTTAATTGCGAAAATCCAGTTTTTACATTGTTTCCAATCAAAAGTAATTTTAAAATTTGCATGTTGCTGAAGGATGGCATTTTTTAGTTCAGATAATGATGGCAATTTTTTATTATATTTACTTGCTCTTTTAGTTCTTTTTGATTTACTTTTATGATTGTTGAAGTTGTTACTTTTATGATTGTTGATATATATATATATATATATATAAACTACTATAATAAACTACTATATATATATATATATATATAGTAGTTTATGCATAAGTTTATGTATAATTTTATGCATAGTAGTTTATGCATAATTTTTGATTAAAATCTTTCAATTTTTACTTTCCTTATATACATAATGTATAAGGAAAGTATTGTGACGGGGTCGAAAATTCGAATTCGAGTTTTCGACGGGAGAGCACGTTTCAAGCATCCCTGATCACGAATCAAACATTTTTGAAGTGATGTCTGTGTGTGTGTGTGTGTGTGTGTGTCAGTGAGTCTGTGGAGACGATAACTGACGCACGAATGGACCGATTCGAACCAAATTTGGTACAAAAATCACAATCCGTAAACACTGGAAGCCTATTATTTTTATATGGAATCGAATGTTCAGAACCCCCCTAAATTTTCGAATGAAATTTTGAAAAAATCGTCAAAAAATCAAATCCGCTAATAAAGTTACGCAAATAGACATTTCTTATGTAATTTTTCATTAGGAAACGATTGGCATAAATTTTAGAATGCTAACATGGACCGTTCTCGAGATATTGTACATTTTTCAAAAAAATTATGAAAAAGTCACATAAAAAAAAAAATTCCTATTGAGAAACATGTTCACTTTTCATATGTAATACTATGCGATAAATTGAATGACATCATTCTCGTGGATCTAGCTCGTTCCATTCATGAAAAAATATTCTTTGAATAATACTTTTGTATTTGAACGCCAATAGTCATTTATCTGCTGTAAGAATAACTTTTTTCTTAGTGCATAACGCTTGGCGAGATTTTGGCGACGAATTTGGTGGAATGTCGCCAACTTGGCGACTTTTTTTAAATGTTGCCAAATTAATGAAAATCTCGCCAAATGGATAAAAATGATGCTAAATCAATGAAAATGACGACTACTTGTAGAAAATTCAATATCTTGGAAAGAATATTAGTATCTACTATAAGAAAAACCTATTTTTTTACTGTAAAATTAGTAAATTCATTACATTATATAAGGAAAGTCATGTGTTGCCCACATCAGATTTTTATTTATATATATATATATATATTCTAGCTAACATATCTTTATTATTATGAACGTCATTTTATCTTTAATTCTTATATTATATATCAATATGTTGATGACTTAATTTGTATTATCATAGATAACTCCTATCCATTTAATATTGATTTTAACCCTTCTAACCTAGAATCAATTCCTAATGAGCCTAGTGTTAGTCAAACTGTCAATTATTTAGATTTAAATTTAAATCACTCCATAATCATGTTATTACTAATCTATTTGATAAAAAATATTCTTATAATTTCACCATTAAGCTGCTATCATATTGTTCTCGTAATTCTATTCAATTATTGAGAAACATCATTTTAAACAAGCTTTTTTGAATTCTTAAGACTTTTTGATCCTCAGTATCATTATCTCCACATCAATAATCTTAAAACGCATTTGTCAAAATTACCACTATCCAGAATTTTTTGTTAATAATAATATTAATAATTCTAAATACACTACATACCAATTTTACAATTTTATTATTTATCCTTGCATGGATAACTCATTTTTATGAATTTCACCCATTCTTTTAACCTGACTTTTCACTTGTTCTGAGTCCTATACTGATTCCTATTTTTGAAGGTTTACTATTAAAACTTTGCTGTTCACTTTCACTCAGTTCATTCCGATTTCCATTCACTTTGACCAAGATTTTTGTGTAATGTGGCTGTACATTCAGTTTGCAAACACATGTGACCACAATTTATATACATATAAGTTTATCTTTTTGTTTTTTAATTCTTATGGATTATATTATTATTATCATTTCCATTAGCCAGTAGACAGTTCCGATGGGGTCTATAGTTAAATACTATCACCATTGTTAGAAACTGACTATTCTTTTGGTTTTAATTCGAATTATATGGCTGTCCTGAAAAGTGTGAAATTCTGAATTAACCAGCATTTTTATGTAGTTTCAACTGGTACATACTCCATGTCTTGATCTTTTAGCTTGAGCTAATTGTTAATGCCTTTTCTTATTTTTACCATGTTTGCTCTTTCATATTTTTATATATTTCCCTATTTAATAATGATTTCTGTATAATATTATTTTCCTCATCCCTGTTTTCCATTATAGCGATAAGTTACATACTATTTTTATCCTTAGTCTTGGTCTATAATAGTATTTGTAACAGATTTGCTAGAGTTGAGTTTTTTGTACTTACTGTAGTTTTTATTTATATATATATAAATAAAAACTAGTATATATATATATATATATATATATACTAGAAACTGTACCCTGCATTGCCTGGGATTTAAAGCCGGGATTAATTGAATTCATTCATTAAGGTTTTCAAAAGTTTAATCCTCATGTCCGGCCAGAACATAGTCCTTACTGATTGTTTTTCAAGTTATATAATCTTGCTGCAGAATAGATTTAATGGGCAAATCAATGGATCTTCAGAGTATGTTATGATTTTGATCTTTATGTACTAATTTTGATCTATTTTGAAAAAATCTTGGAGTATTGTGTCATATTGTTAAATGTCTTTAACCCTTTTGGGACGACTGGCACACCCGCGTGTCGGCTGCGAACTTGCATTCAAGGACGGACGGCACGCACTCATGACGGAGGAAACTTTACCGTAAACGGCGAGTGGCATGCATGCGTGCCTTCACGTGGAATGTTTTAATTTGTCTACTAGATGGTGCTAAATGTCCGTGGAACTAACTTCAGTGTATTTTGCAAATACATGACCTTGGCATAAGGAGTTTCCAATGAATTATTTCTCTATTTGGAGCGGTGAAACGTGATTTAGTAATATAAACAGACAGAGCAATTCTCGCAGCATCAACAATTTTATAATTGAGTTTCAGGTTTTGTTTTTATTTCAGCATTATGATTTCGTTGGTGAATTATAGGAATATAAGAGAGTATTTTTTTTTGTTTGGGTTTTAGAGGCAGTGCAATTATTCGTTTATTTTGGATGAAAGAATGGGAGCAACTAACGAGTATTTTGTATTCAGATTTGTATGAAAAATATACATCAAATAGAAAATAAATATTTCTTTTATTCCTGAAAAAAAGTAGATTTTTGTGTTGAATAGGTGATTTTTAGTTAATTTTTTTCGAGAGTTAGGCTTAGCGCAAAAAAATTGCCGTCCTTTGGGAACAGTTCGGAAGTGAAGCGCTCTGTCTTTTGGGCCGCGGCAGTTCCGGAATGCCGTCGTCGCAAAAGGGTTAAAAAGATCAACTAATGGTAAACTGTAATTAATAGGAATAAAGTGATGTGTCTTAAGAACTATTAAAACTTCATTTAAAACAGCATCCAACACAAAATTAGTAGTGTCAATCAGTTTTTAAAGCAAGATCAGCAACTGCTGTTAAAACAGTAAATATGACTGAAGTAGGTAAAACTAAGTTGTAAATGGTCAAAGGAGAAAAAAAGTAAAAACAATAGAAAAAGGAACAAGTAGTATCATACTACTCTACTTCCTCCATGACACTATTAATTTTGTATTGAATGTTGCTTTAATTGAAGTTTTATTGCTTTAGCAGCAGTTTGAGCTGTACATCTAAAATTATGTCTTGTCTAAATTGTGCTTACATTCTTAAAACCATTTGTTTAGAAAAAGTCTTATTTATAGTCTTATTTCTGCTTTTATACTTTAAAGAGTCTCCTATGCAACTTCACAATTATATTCCCATCTTTTTTGTATGTGCTGAATCTCTTGTAGATGTAATAACTTTTATTTTCTTGCTATAGTTGATCTGCATATTTTGTATTTGTTCAAAATATTTTTAATTTAATCTCTTATTTCAGGTATCAGCATAACAGAGATTTAGTTAGCCTTCTTAATAAATTTGCTGATACTGCAAGGGATTTACCTAGAGGCTGGGAAACAAAATTAGATAGAGCTGGAAAGGTAATTATTATATTTTTGTTTCTCAATTCATGTTAAATATGACACATTCTTAGTTTTTGTAGAATTTAATTTGGCTTAGTAGAAAAATATTGGATCAGTGAAATAAATCTCATTAGAACAAATGCTGTTTGAATAAATTTCTGAAATTAACAACTCCTGGAATAATCGAAAAAAATCTTCACATTCTGTTCATATTAATTTTAAATTTTCAAAAAATTTCAATTTATGAATGACAAGAAAACCAATAAAATCCATCATACCTTCAAATTTGTTTATTAAAGCTCTTACGATACTAATAAATTTTAATTATAAAACCTTGTATGTCTATTTGTATGAAATAGCATGATTGCGAAATTGATCTCTCGATTTCAACCAGATATGGACTGCTAATAAATGGTATTCTGGAGCAGGTTTAGACTCAAAATAGTTTTGATCTGATATTCACAGAAATGCCAACTTTTATGTTTTTTCTGTAGTTTGTATGAAGTTTTACTTCATCTTACGGTTTTATGGACATTACTCCCACAAACTATGGAAAATCCAGTGAAATCTAAGCATTCCACCATTCAATTTATATTCCCTGCTTTGCTAAAGTCCACAATTATCAGTTTGTATCCATTTTCATATTATAATGACTTCATATCAGACCAATTGACCTAATTTGTTTTTGTAGTTCGCATGAAAATAAATAAATATTTCACTAAACAAATTATATTTCACTTAAATTATGCGATTGCACAATTCGGTTTTTCTTTTCAGGCTTTGCCAAGAGTACACAATTATAGTTCGACTCCAACGAGAAGGCATTTGGGTCACGTGACATTGGATGAATCCATTAGTTAAATTCAATGACAGGTAGAAACGTACTAGGAAGAATGGGCTTCCAGAATTGGTGCCTTTAGTGCGAATTAACACACAATTTGTGCAGAACGATAAATATATAAATTCATTCAGTGTTGCTCATGGGATTTGGTGGAAATATTTTCTTCATAATGATTAAAATGATTTATTACAATGGTCGTAACTATTTTATTAAAAGTGAAGAGTTCGGGTTGTAATTTAAACTCTTTTATTTAGTGAGAAGTGCACAATGTGTTTTGTGCGTATGAATTCATGATTCATCGCCAAAAGGAAAAATCTGATGTGGGCAGCACATGACTTTCCCTACAGACTCATATTCATTTTCTCTTTATTTCTTTCATAATTCATTAAATTGAGTTTATATGCACTAAATAACAAGAATAATTATTTGAAATTACACTGAATTTGAAGTTTTAATTCAATTTTTTTTTTCTGGGAAATGTTGCAAAATTACCAAAAAAGCTATATATTTAAAAGTTCCAAAATTTTGGGGGTGAGTCCCGCCCCTCCAATTTATAGGTTGCTCGTAAAAATCTTATATCTCCACTGCACAATGTCTTGTCTTTCCATAACCACTGTCCTTTTGTCTTGACAGCACTTCCTCCTGAATCCGATTTAATGCATTATTCTCCGTAATGTTTCTTTTTTTTCCCAAGGAAAGTTAATTTTCTCCTTTATAGCAGGCAACAAAGTGGTGGGAGAAGGTATTTTATTGCTGGCATAAAATTTGTTAGTTTGTTGAATTACACATCAATCAAAATCAACCACACTTGGAACTGCATTCCGATATTTCTTGAGTCTCTTTTGTTTATATGGCGACACTAGTATCGTTGAATTATTTGATTATTTCTTGATGCGTGTAATTGTTCTCATTGATACACTAGTTGCAGCAGCTGTTCTCTTCTGGGCCTGTTGAAGGGGATGCATAACTTTTCTGAAGTTGCTTCAGCCTAAAAAAATTTGATAATATTATGGACCACATTCGTTCCTTGGAATGAATTACTTTCTCTTTTATAGACATTTTGTTAAAGATCAGATTCTAATAAACTAAATAAACAGGCATTGGAAGGTGGAACAGGACAGTTTCTTAGTTGCAAGCACAATACCAGTAAAACATTCCAACGATTTTAAATTTTAAACAATTGGTGAAATACGCATGACAAAAGCGATCGCCAAACAAATTTCTGCATTTGGCAACACTTTCCCTGTAGTACACAGATCTTCTGTTTTTGCCAGCCTTCTTCCCTATAGCAAAGTGGACTCATCCAAGGTCATATTCCAACTCACAAGAGTCTGACTATACCTTTCCCATCCATCCTAGTATTTTGGTTTAATTAATTAATTTTGCATAAATAATATGGTTGCACAATTCATTTTTATTCTCAGCCGTTGCCTAGAATACAATTATCTTTTTCCATCCATTTCCTTTATTATCAGGGCAGGGGAACTTCTTGACCTTTTTCTCATTTTATCCAATCCCCCCCCCCCCCCCCCTTCTGGGAGAAATATTGAAAATCTACCTCTGTTAGGTTCTATGCTATGGTCAATACTATAATTGGTCATCTAAGTCACTGTTGGACTTCTGGAATGTCTGGAAATGCTTTAAAATAAAACATTTTCTCTGCATCTAGGGAGGAAATCAAAAATCTATGCCACATGTTTTATACTATAAGTTTGCAAAAATTAAGACTACTAGTGGGCTTTGCCAGCTAGCAGTCACTAAAGATAGCAATGAGTGCAAATTCTGTGCCTGCACAACAGATGCAAAAGTCACAAATAGAAAATTCTTGGATAATTTGAAATAATTCTTTTTTTTTTTTTTTTTTTTTTTTTTTTTTTTTTTTTTTTTAAATCTTTATTGAAAAAACGATCATCTTTTTAAAAGTGGACCTACAATATATTTTACTTCAGTTAAGAAAATTGAGATCTTAAGTTGAAATTTGAAAGAGCAGAAAAAGGGGTCAAATTCTCTTAATTTTTTTTACAGTTTTTAAAGTGAATTAAATTTCAATGAGAGAAGTTTGATTGGGTCCTGCATATTTAGAAAGATAAGGATTGTAGCTTACTTGTGACAAATTTTGAAAACAGTATCTCGAGAAGTTTAAGAATAATGGTAAATAAAATATGAAGAACACTGAAAATTCTTGGATAATTCGAAATTATCCATTTTCATTTTTTTTTTTTTAAATCTGTATTAAAAAATTTAGAATTTGTCTTTTTGAAACTAGACTCGCAATATATTTGTCTTTTTGAAATTAGACCCGCAATATATTTGACTTCAATTAAACGAAAAGATCAATATCTTAACTTCAAATTTGGAGCAGAAATTAATTTAAAAGAGGTTGAATCTTCGTTTTTTTTCACAGTTTTTTAGTAATTAAAGATCTGTAGAAAAAAATTATTGACTTTTTGGATAATCAGGCTTATAGAATCCGCAGCAAATTTATATAACTCTGATTTAAAAAATATAATCAAGAACCGAACTTGATATTTGGATTAGACGATATATTTTTAGCTACACTCCAAACTCCTGAAAAAGATATTTTTAACTATATTTTAAAATTTGAAACTTTTATGCATGTCCTTAAATTGTTACCTACATTTAAAAAAGACATGAGCTTTTAAGTCAAGTGGAGACTTCAGAATAAGAGGAAACATATATATACAAATATACACGATCATCTCTTAATGGAGTAGATATGTCACCAGGGGAGGGGCGACTTCTGGAGGATCTTGAAATAAACACACATACAATAGCACATTAGATTTTCTGATTCAATAGTTGGAATGCCAGATGAAAGTCCTGTAACCTTTTGCTTTGTACATTGCATTAGTCAATCAATAAATGTTGCATTGCATAGTCAAAATGCAACATTAGATAAGTTTATTTATTTGCATTGTACATTAGATAAGTTTATTTTTTTTAATACAATATTATTTTTAAAATGATTGTTTGAGCACACTTTTTTTTCCCTTTGTATTTAGCAATTTTTCATAGACCACACCTCTCGCAGTACAACATTTATTGATCCTCGTTTACCAATCGAAACACCATTTGTTAACCCCAACAAGCTGCCTGTTCCCCTTGCAAGGAGGAGAAGCCGTAGTGCCGGTGAAGAAGAAATAAGACCTGACACTATAGCACGAGTAAGGAATATCTATTTTATTATTGTATAAATATGTCGACGTGGTGGTCGAGCTGTCAAGGGCAGGCGTTTCCTTGTGACCGCTCGATTGCCGGGTTGTGGGTTCGAGTCCCACCTGCGGACATGGATGTTGTGATGTTAGGCGCAGTGTGTTCCGACCCCCACTGGTGCTCTTGGGCAACGTCATGTGATGACTAACAGGTTCACGGCTCTGGCTATTGTTTTGGAGACATTGAATGTTCATGTTATATGTTCGGTATATTTATTCTGTTTGTATAATGTATGTCTTATTCTCTGCCATTTGAAAATAAAAATTGTATAAATATGAAGTTATAATTTCAAGTAAATCTTTTATTTCAAATTTTCATGTGTCAATTATCTTTGAACATAAATTGACTATTGTTTTAGTAATATCTGGTCCAGAAAATATTTTGAATGATTGAAGAAATTAAAAAGAAATTTTTGTGTTATAAGTTTCAAATGGAAAGACATAGCAGTATAATTGCTGTAGTGGAGAAAATTAATGAGAAAAAAATTTCAAATGTTAACAGAAATGTATTGGATAAACTAGTGTAGTTTTGTTGAATTTTATTATTAATGAGTAAAAATTAACTAATATATAATGCAATTTGTTTACTAAAACTGGGTTCTGTATCTACAGCAATCTTTTTGCCAAAAGATTCAATTCCTCATTTTTTCTTCTTTTTGTTAATTTTTATTTGACTTGATCAGTTGTTTGTCAGTGTAATTCAAATCTTTGAGATCTTAACTACTCAGGTTCCATTATTTATAGTAGTATGAAATTTGGTATGTAGTTGTCTTTTATAGTGCATTTTAGGTATTTGAATTTTGAACCTCAATAAGCTAGCTTGTCTTGAGTCTGTCATAGAAATGTACTCCTTTTTAAGGAATAACTGGAGAACCAGAGCAGCCCAAAAGTGAAAATGTGTTGTCTTTTGTGGTATATTTTAATTTTTTGGGTGGTAAACTGCCTTAGGAATGTGCTTGTTTGGGGAAAATATCTCAAGAATAGAGCAACTAGAAAGTCCAAATTTGATATATCATTGTCTTTTGGTTGTATATTTTAGCTTGAATTTTGAACCTTAATCAGGCTAGCATGTCTTGTGCCAGTAACGTTTTCATTTCATTTTTAAACCATGACCTGTGTTTGCTTGCCTCATGGAAAAATATTCTAATAACTTATATCAATACTTTTGATTACTGATTGTTATGCTGGGAGACGTGCATGTGCAATTGCTTCTGGAAGATTTGCAATGAAAACAATGCACATTGTGTTTCAAGTGGCAAATTTGTTGTCCATGTTTTCAATGTTGGCAACAATTGGTTATGATTTGGCAACAATTGTTGCTTTGTTGCCATGCTAGCATGAACCCTATGAATGATCAAACAACATAATTTCAAGTGTGAATAATTTGTGCACATTATTATCATTTGCCGAATAGCAACAAGCATAGGCATATGTTCAGTGATGTGGGTTTGGGACATTATTCACTTTTAATAAAGTAAGAAATTACATTATTTTGAAGTACCTTTTTGCAATAATAATATTTTATATGGAATATTTTTGTCGTATTTTATAGCTTTCCGCTGATTAGTTAAATCTTAAATGAGAATAAAAGTTCCATATGTTCACCGAAGCTTCTCCTTAAGTATAGAGCTAGGCCTAATCGACATTTAGCGCTTCCGCCATTATTCTTCAGTTACTTGTGGAAGAGTATATCAAAATTGATTTAATGAGATAATTTTGAGTCATTTTACTCAGGTAAATAATGCTATATAAAATTTATGCTAGGAATATAAAATATATACTAAAAATATTCTTTTTGTAGATATCTTTGAAATAAAATAATCAAAACATTTATTATTTTTCACATTTATTAATTTTCAGTGAGTAAAATGTTTCTCGTGATTTTTCACAGGTCATCATTACTATGTATGTTTGTGTATGTGTGTTTTTAATTATCCCAA
The DNA here is from genome assembly GCA_951213105.1 of Amaurobius ferox. NCBI lineage: Eukaryota > Metazoa > Arthropoda > Arachnida > Araneae > Amaurobiidae > Amaurobius > Amaurobius ferox. The sequence goes on along the minus strand of OX578149.1, from coordinate 116,601,812 downwards.
ATCTCATTCTTTGCTTTTAATATTTACCAGAAGGTAACGCTTTACATTCCTCATTTTTAAGGTATGGATATGATGAGAGGAACAAAAACTAGTTTTTTCAGAGTTAATTTCCCTCGGAAATTTTAAATTTTTTAAAAATATTTGCACCAAATGTAATTCAAAATTTATTCTATATTTTTGTAAAATTTACATTTCTTAAGCAAAATTTAAAAAATTTAAAAATGGAAACGCTCATATGTATTCACTGACAAATTATGGTTTAAATTTAGTCTGGGTATATTATGCAAATAATTGTTTTGAATTGGTAAACATTAATGTATTTGAAATTAAATTATGAACATATGGCCAGTTTGAAATAACTCTTTCAAGCAGTTGATGCGGGTAAGCAGTTTTATAACTAAACTACTCATCGCTGGATGTTGTTTCAAGCACATTCCCAAAAGATTAACCCTTTCATGATAATTGACACGCCCACGCGTCGGCTGCGAACTTGCATTCAAATACGACGGTCCCGCATCCAAGTTCGGAAAAATTTACCCTAAAAGATGACAGCCACTTGAGCGCATTTTCATATGGAACGTTTTTATTTGAATTTATTTGTCTACTAGATGGCGTTAAATGTCCTTGCAAACAACTCCAATGTATTTTGCAGATACTTGACCTTGGTTAGGGGTGGATCCAATAAATTATTTCTCTATCTGGAGCAGTGAAGCATGGTTTTGTAATATAAACAAACAGCACTTCTTACAGCATCTACAGTTTTATAATTGTTTCGGGTCTCGTTTTGATTTTAGCTTAATGATTTCTTTGGTGAATTATAGGAATGTAAGAGAGTATTTTTTTTTAGTTTGGGTTTTAAAGGAATGTGCGGCAGTGAAATTATTAGGTTATTTCGGATCAGAGAATGGCTGGGCCAGGACTTTTTTTTCTGTGGAAGAATATACTCTTATGATAAACGAACCGAGCAGTAATGAAAGTGATGCAGATAGTAAAGATTCGTGAAACTGTAATATTTCTGAAGATGAATATGAAAATGCAAATGATTCTTCAGATTCTGAGCTTACTATTATTACAATGCCACCAGCTTCAGTAGCTGTTGCTGCGAATTATGTTTTTGGACAGAAGATTTGAAAGATTTTAATTCTTTTGATTTTTTTAGAATACTTGGAATCAATCACAATATTATGCCACCTAATTTAGATAATGAAATTAATTTTTTTAGCATATTTTTCTATGATGAATAGTAGAATTCATAGTAAAAGCAACTAATGAGTATTTTGCATTGTGATTCGTATGAAAAATATACATCAAATACAAAATAAGCATTTCTATTATTCCTGAAAAAAGTAGATTTCTGTGTTGAAGAGGTGATTTTTAGTGAATTTATTTCGAGAGTTAGGCTTAGCGCAACAAATTAGCCCAGGGTTCCCATGCACCTGGAAAACCTGGAATTCTCAGGGAATTTGGAAACATATAAATCTCAGGGAAAACTCAGGGAATTTTTAAAAATTATTATTATGTGAGACAAGTTTATTCAAGCTTGAACAGTTTTTTAAATAAATGTGTTTCAATTTGAATTATGAATTGATATTTCATTATCTATCCAGAATAAACAGAGACTCCCAGTACTTCCATTTTTCCATTATTAATTTTTTATTTAGGATTTAACTAAGTAACTTGCTGTAGTTATTGTTCAACTTTTATAGTTATTATTCAGCTCAACTTCTTCATGAATCTTGCTAGCTCCTTTGAACCTTTTTTGAGAATGTATCAAACCCCAAAGGCCATGTTTCCATTTCTTCATGATTCACTTGAAGAGATCATTAGAGAGGTGATGGGAAGATTTATCAAGAAGGACATACTGGATAATGCTAAAAGCAGCTTCAAATTGATTCAAATTGATCTTAGGAAAGCTGACAACTTAACTACATTAACTAAAATTGACATCGGAGTTAGTACCATGGCTGTATTGAAAACCTGTGGTGTTTCAGAAATGGACAAACTTATTTTTTTTTAAAAGTTGTAGAGCTTTTTTGCAGTCAACAACAGAAAAGTTAATAGAACGTAGTCCACTAAAGTTTGCTATCGTCCGGGCATCCAGCTGTTTAATTCCAAAGCAAATTGTTCAGCATCCAGCACGTTGCTCTCAGCACATGGAAAATCTTGTGCAGGAACTTCTCAAAAAGAAAGGAATAAAAGGTGTAACTGGAGATAAAGTAGTTCAACAATACAAGACTTTATTACATCAAGTAAGCAGTGAAAAGGAATTGAAAGAGAAATTTTTAAACTTCTCAGTCAAAAATGTTGAACTGGATTCTCTTTCTTCTTTCTTTACGGGTATCCTTAAGAATAAAGATGAATTCTTTGAGCTGTGGAATGTAATTAAGATGATTTTGATTTTATCTCATGGAAATGCCTATGTGGAAAGTGGATTTTCCATAAACAAACAAGTTTTAGTTGAAAATCTTAAAGAACAATCGCTTGTGGCCATTCGTCAAGTTTATGATACAGTGAAAGTAGCAGGAGGAGTGTCTAATGTAGATGTCAATAAAGATATGATCCAAAGTGTGAGAGGAGCACGTAGTAGATATGAAGAAGCATTGGAGAAGATAAGAAAAAAGAAAATTGACTCTAAAGCTAATCAAAGAGAAAAAAGAAAGCGCAAAGCAAATGAGATATGTATTTTGCAAGCGAAGCACCAAAAGATGCGAGAAGAAGCAAAGGCCATAGCACAACAATTGAAAGAGCTCGAATCATGACAGGAAACTATTTGATAAATTAAACTGGTCTTTGTTATATATCCATTTAATACATCAAGTTTATAATAAAATAAAAGCTAAAATCTGAACATTGTGCTTAGTAAAATAATTGTAATTGGTTCAAATAAATGTTGCCCATTCTTTAATGCAATTGTTTTCACGTATTTTATTTAATTGATTGGAAATAACATTTTAAATATTTTTATACTTATGGAACATTTTTATTTTATTTATCTTAATTTTATTACATTTTAAAATTTTGAGCCACACATATTTCATAATTCCAAATGCTGTGACATGATCAAATTACATACTCTAATAACTCTTCGAGTATTCCTATCTTTTACTTATTTAGGACCGAGATAAGCTTTGAGATTAAAACCTGGAAAATTTTTAAATCATACCTGGAAAATCTGGAAAACTCAGGGAATTTAATTTCATTCATTTTGTGGGAACCCTGTAGCCGTCCTTTGGGAAAAGCTCGGAAGCGAAGAGCTCCGTCCTTTGGGCCACTGTAGTTTCGGAATGCTGCCGTCCCGAAAGGGTTAATGGTTTGTAACTTCTCTTTCATTGAAAAAACATACCAAATACCCCCAAAGTAAACCATGTAGAATAATAAAAAGGAAGCAAATATGGTTAGAAATTATATTACGACTTTATACCATAATAAAGTGATATATAATTCAGTTTTCCATTATTTTCATATATTGTTTTGAAATTTCATATATTTTGAAATTACAAATATCTTGATATGTTGTTTTGAAATTAAAAAAAATTGGGAGAAGTTAATCATGTTGAATAATAAAAAGGAAATACATTCAGAAATTATATTGCATCTTTGTACCATAAAAGAGGGTATAATAGATAGGTTTTCTATGTATTCTACATACATATGCTATATACATTATACATTCATGTTTTTTATTGTAGAAAACTCAACCCTGGCACAGGTACATTTCATTTTTATGGCACGCTACTAATTATATCACTTTAAAAACAAATGTCTTGAAATAGATATTTAAATACTATGATTTTGAACTTTCAGCAACCTTTGGCTCCAGCCCAAGGTCCTGTACCCCCACCTCGACCTCCTGCTAGTACATCATCCACTGTGCCTCATGTTGTCCCCCATGTGCCAACAGCTTATAATGATAAAGTGGTTGCTTTTTTGCGGCAGCCCAACATTATGGACATTTTAAAAGAGCGTCATCCTATAATAGCCTCCAACCAAGGCTTACGGGATAAAGTTAACGCTGTGCGAGCAGATGGTACGGCTGCTATAGACAGATTTAGCCATGATGTTGACCTTACTATATTACTTAGGTAAATATTTTTTTTTGCTTGAGCAGGTTGTAATTTGGTGTCCTACTTGTTTAAATTTAAAACCTGTTGTGCAAATGTACTCTTGGGTAATTTACATGTTTAATGTAGTGTATATCTGGTACTAAAATTTTTGCTAAAAGTACTGTCTGTATTTGTATCAGACGAAAAAGGAAAAAATGTATGGGATGTAACAATAGCCAATTTTACTAGAAAATATGTTTCATAGATCTAATTTATATATTAAGATAATCTACCTATGCGTAACCAAACATCTGTCTATTAAACGTGTGAGCAATTGTGAAATGTAACTTATAACTGATTTATTAAATAAGTGCTGTATCATTACTCTCGGTGATTATTAGTTTAACAAACATCCCCTTACTATTAGTTGTCTGGTTTCTTTTTATACCACCATTAGGTACTGCCATCAGTTTTGGACTTGCTTCATTACTTAGCAAACTACTAATTCTTAAGTTAGCACAGTAAGCTCTCCATGAACTAAATATTTCAGACCCCACTGTTAAACCATACCCCCTATTAATTTCCCTACCATGCATGGTAATGTACAAGAAAAATATTCAAATAGGCAAAAATTGGAGCTCATGTTTTTGCATTCATTTATGTGTTTTAAGGACTTTAGAATACAAATCAAACTATTAGAAACAACCTTAACGTCAAAGGTAAAGTAAATTAAAATTTTGCTACTATAACTGATTTTCAGAATAACAGAAGTTGATGATATGTTGCATTTTGATAAACTCATGTTGGTGTTCCTAAATATGTGAAAGTACTTTTGATGTGAATAGCATCCATGATTGGGGGTTTCTCTGCCGGAAAAGCGAAGCATTAAGAAAAATGTAAACACTTTGAATGCTTATACCCCCAAACCTAATAGAAAAAAATGTAAATAATTTTTCTTGTTTATTGGAAAAAAGGTCCAGATTATGAATGTATAAAAATAATTTTAATATTTTTAACTTTTGTTTTTCAGAATAACTTAAACAATGATTAAATACCAAGGAAGTTTCTTTTTTCTAACTTTTACTTGAAATATATAGTAAGCTATAAAGGATAGAGATGAATTGTAAATGACAAAAATGTGTACTAGAAAAATTTAGTATCAAAATCTATATTTATTATTAAACAAAGCTTTTATAGTTTTAGAGTAATTGTCATGTCAAGTTGAAGAAGATTAAAAATTTTCCGCTTTTCAAGTTTGTAATGCTTATATCTCAAATACTAAAAGAACTACCTTTGAACAATAAACAAGAATTAGTAGCTCTTGAAAACCCGGTTGCAAGTGTATATAATTGGATTTTGAATCAGGCTCAGTTTTTTATTTAAAAAAGAACTTTACAAAAAAAATCTGTCAGAACAATTTTTTTATATATATACTTTCACTTGAAATATCTTTCGAAGCTATAAAAGATAGATATAGTTAGTAAGCAACAAAAATATGTACAAAGAAATTTAGTTTCTAAATCTGTATTTATTTTTTTTAAAACTCTTATAGTTTTTGAGTAATCGCCTTACCAAGTTAAAGAAGTATGAAAATTTTACATTCTTCAAGTTTGTAATGCTTATATCTTAAAAATTGAAAGTGCTAGCTATGAACAATAAGCAAAAATTTGTAGCTCTTTGATAGCTCTATAAGTGTATATAATTGCATTTTAAACCAAATTCATTTTTTTTTTCTATATTGCAAAAATTGAGTTTTATATTACAAGATGTTATTCACACAAAAGCATTTCAGCTCCATCGAACTAAAGACACCATCGATTTTCATAGATAGTTTGTACTTTTAAATATGATAAAGTGCTCTTATAAATAATCTACAATATCAGTACACAGTAATTTAAATGAAAAATTATTATTTTTTTCCACAACCTCAATGCTATACTGTTTAAATACCACTCTAGCTCAGGTTCAAACCCCAGCACTGCCAACTTGGTATTTTCCGTTCTCGTTACAACATTAAAAAAACATAAATGTATTTGCTATCTACAATCAGACAAATTACATAGTTTTGACTGAGTTATATTTTTCTATTTAAGTATAATTTGAGAAATTTTTGAATAATGTTCACTTATGAATGACATTTCTAATGCATTTCAATACATATATGTATAAAAAAGAAATTTAGCTATCTTATAGAGAAACTCATTTGTGAGTAATTTTTTGTTTCCAGTGAAAGAAAGCCTCATACTATACTTGCACTTCAGGCACCAAAATTTGTAGATCTGTGTCTGAGTTAGCATTACTTTTAGATTACTGTTGAATATCTGATAATTATTAATTTTGTGTCTCTTCAGCCTAAAAGAGAATAATAAATAAGATGGATATTTTGTATAGTATTTGTTTAGATTGCAATCTGTTTTACATATTTTTCAATTACATTAAATGTACTTTTGACTTCATAAAAATGCAACTTTCCCATTTCTGCCACTGTCCCCTAGTAATGAGTCCAAGTTCTTATCTTCTACATGAGTAAAAAAAACATGAGTAATGAAAATTAATAGGTAAAGCTTAAGAAATTACAATTTTAACTTAACACACTTATTTATTTATAAAAATGAAATGGCATTAATTTGCAAAATTGCTCATACACATTTGTCTCTAAAAAATGGTGACATTTTGATGTCCGAAATATAATCGTTTTTCATCTACCAGATGATGACAGCAGTGATTTTAAGTCAGTTGTAGAACATCATTTACAGTTTTGTTCCACATCTGTTTCAGTTTTCTTATCTGTTAATAGCAAAATTTTGGAACTTTAAAAAACAATATGTATTTGCTATCTACAATCAGACAAATTACATAGTTTTGACCGAGTCATATTTTTCTAAGTGTAATTTGAGAAATTGTTGTATTAATATTCACTTATGAATGACATTTCTAATGCATTTTAGTGCATATATAATGCATTTCAGTCATGAAAAGATAATTACAAATTTAACTATTTTATAGAGAGACTCATTTGTGTGTAATATTTTGTTTCCAGTGAAAGGAAGCTTCATGCTATACTTACACTTCAGGCACCAAAATTTGTAGATCTGGGTCTGAATTGGCTCTGATAATGATTAATTTTGTTTCCCTTAAGCCTGAAAAAGAATAATAAATAAGATAGATATTTTTTTATAGTATTTTTTTTTTTTAGATTGCAATCTGTTCTACATATTTTTCAATTATATTAAATGCACCTTTGACATCATAAAAATGCAACTTTCTCATTTTTGCCACTATCCCCTAGTAATAAGTTCGAGTTCTTATCTTCTACATCAGTAAAAAATAACATAAATAATGAAAATTACTTGTAATGTTTGTATAAAATTGCATTGAAGTTGGAAAGTGTTTCATAATCAATGCTTTATGCATGATTGATCTTGTTTAGTTTTTGTAACAGTCATAAAACTTTTATGTACATTTTGTAGACAGTAACAGTGGGGTTAGAATTTAATTTATTTAAATAAAACTATATATATTAAAATATATAATAAAATTTAATTTATTTAAATAAAACTATATATATTAAAATATATAATAAAATTTAATTTATTTAAATAAAACTATATATGAAAGAAGTAGGGATATTTATTAGGAAATTGAATGCAAAAATGCTCTTTGTAGAGTTAAATTTAAAAGCATTGGAGCCTTCAAGAAGAATCTGGCCAGTTGGGACACATGATTGTGGGACACCTTGGAACAGCTGGTAGAATTGTTTTTTGAAGTGATTGCTATATGTAATGATTTTAATTTTCTGTATACATTCGATTCAAGCCTTTGTTACTCAGAAAGCTTCTAAATGTTTCATCTGTTAGAATGTTATATTTTTTTTTTTCAAATTTTTCTCTGTTCAAAGGACCCCACCAGGTGGCACACTGAAAGGGTTCTGAAAAAATATTTATTAATTATACATAAGACATATAAAGTGGATTTTATTTTTATAGTAGTGTTTTATCTTATGTGGAAATGTTTAATGTGTATAAGGTGAATGTTTGATTAAGATAAAATTATAATATATATATATATATATATGTATATATATATATGTATATATATATATATATATATATATATATATATATGTATATATATATATATATATATGTATATATATATATATATATGTATATAATGTCTTAATATGGAAATTAAAATAAATACAGAATTAAAATACATGCAATATAATAAAGAGAGGTGCTATGCTGCGCTTTCTATAAGATTGCCATAGGTATAACTATATGGAACTTTCTATAAGATTGCCATATGTATAACTATTTCTAGAATCTAATCAAGAAAAGTACAAAAATGGCAAAGGGGGTTGTGACCCCTATTCCCCGATTACAACATGCTTTTAATTTGCGGAAACACACCCAGTGGCCAGTACTTTCCTGATGTAGCACATAAACTGCCACAAATAAGTGAATAGCAAAACCAACATTCAACAAATGGAAAAAACGAACCATACACAACAGTAGAATCCTCCATACTCCGTACTTGGACACCTTAAATTGCAAACACTCAACCACAATAAATGCAATACAAAACATCTTCAAAACACAACATTACCATACAATCCATTTACGTAGGTTGTCCCATAGTATATACTCACTACTGTCCAGATGTTTTCATTTCTGAATCCCAGTGCTTCAGAACCTTTATATAGTGCCTTATTTCTTGATCTCATTAAACACCAATTCCATACATTCGTAAGTCATCCCACTGAGAACATCTACATTCCAGTTATTTTCTACACAAATTCCCATTCATTCAGAACCATTATATAGTGCCTTGCTTCTTGAGATGATTTAACACCAATTCCGCATAAAAAATGTCCTTCCAGTTTTTATAAAAACCTGATATGTAATATGCTAAAAAAGGAACAGGATATCCCTGTTTTTAGCCTCTTTAATAAATATTTTGTCCATTTCTATTCTATTCGTATGATCAGAATTAAGGCATTTATTTCTTGTTAAATGGTTTATGATGACCATACGAAATATGCTTTTATGTAGATTAGTATTCCATTTTATGACGTAGTTGATTTCTATTTTGGAAATTTTTTCATTTGTCATAAACCTTAAAGACAATCTTATTTCTTTCAATGTAATTAATACAAATATCCAGATAGTTTGTTCGACCATCTATTCCTTGGGGTGATTCAATTAACTTTAGACATTCCGGATAAAATCTGAAATCGATATTGTTGTATCCAAATATCCAGTACATATATCATCAACATATCTCACGTAAAATAGATTGTTAAGCAAATGTGTGCCCACTTCATATTTATTTAAATATATATCAGCAAGTATAGATGAGCATCCACCCCCATGGTGATACCGAATATTTGTTTGTAGTAAGTTATACCATTGAAAAGAACAGTTTCGAATAGTACCAACTATACCAAAGACTTAAAACCTGTCATAGTAATGCTAGATTGCAAATCATATTTTTCATAATCTTCGATCAAAATCTATATAAATAAAATTGAAAATCTGTCTTGTCTGTCTGTCTGTCCCATCATCACGGGAGAACGGCTAAACCAAATTTCATAAAATTTTGCGGGTAGTCTGGAAATAGTCCCACTTAAAATTTAGTCCATGTTTGGAGTTTCTACGATCAACGGTTCTCGATATATTAGTAAAAAACGAAATTTTCGTTTGTCTCATCATCATGGGAGAACAGCTGAACCGAATTTGATGAAATTTTGTGCATAGCCTCGAAATAGCTCCCCATAAATTTAGCCCAAGTTTCGAGTATCTAAGATCAGGGGTTGTCAAGATATTAATGAAAAACGAAACTTTTTCCTAGGAGTTCTACTCTCTAACTCTGTGGTTTATCCAAACGAAAAGCTTGAAAATCATTTGAAAGTTAATTAAAACTTTATCTTTGAGTTTGGTGGGAGATTTTTTGCGCTAATTAGTCACTTTCTGAAAATATGAATTGTTTGAAACATGATTTAAATGGGAAATCTATCTCCATGGTTTATGTTTCACAAGCTTTTACTGAACAAAAGTATAAAGAAATCAAAATGGTTATTTAATTTCGCAGTTTATGAGGAAGATTCTGTCTTATATCATGTTGCTCAGAAACGCAATTAAATTAAATCTGTCTATTAATTTTAATTATTACTTTTTCGATTTGAATAATAAACAAATGGATATAAAAATATATTTTAGAAAAGAACGATTTGATTTTTCTTATAGCATTTTTGACTGGATAATATCAATTACGGTCTTCAGGTTTAAATGTTATTATTATTGATATTTTCAAGTTATGCCATTGTTTTATTATGACAAAAATTGTTTGAACTCATATATTGTACGTTGTACGAGTAATTTTCTACAATACACGGGTATATCTTCTAATCTACGAGAATATAAGTAGTACAGGTATATTGGCATATGTTTTGATATATATTGGCATATATTGGAATCAATTACGACCTTCTGGTATGGGGATTATTGATATTTTCAATTTATTACATCATCTCTTTTATTTTGGCAAAGGTTTTTTCGACTCATATTGTAATACGGGTAATCTTCTAATGTACTAATACAGGTTATATATTCTAATATTCACGTATATAAGTAGTACGGGTACTATACAATTTTAATGCTTTCATTTTGCATATATTGATTCAATTCTTTTTTTTTATGTAAATTTGCTTACAAAAGGGTCCAGAATGTTTTATTTGTCAGATCTGCCTGTGAAAATAATTTTTCATAGTGCGAACATATATTCTTGAACTTCTTTTTAGGAGCAATAAATTTAATATTTTAACAGAATTTGCACATGATTGCGAATTATAAGTTTCTTTATATTATATACTCCGTACGAAGTATGGGTATGCTGCTAGTATTATATAAATCCTTTAAATCAGCATTGTTAAACAAATCTGTAAAATCATAACTTTTTAAATGTAATCTATCAGGAATGTGTTTTAAAATATCAAGTACATCATAACTATTAGAACCGATAAAAGATCCCTGTCATTTCATTTTTATTACAATACATTTTAGTATCTTCAAAAGTTTATCATAAGCTATAGTCAGATAAATTTTGCATCCCACTGTAACAGGTCTAAATTTGATAGGATTTTTATGCAACTTTGGTATCATTACCAAATATGGAAATGCGATTTCTGTTATTTTAATACCTATTTTTTTGTATAGTGCTTTAATTTTATTTTCAATCATAATTTTAGGTTGTTTCAATTCCTAATATATTTTGTCATTTTTATAGCTGTTACTAGCAGCATACCCGTTCTTCGTACGGAGTAATAATATAAAGAGACTTATAATTCGCAATCATGTGCAAATTCTGTTAAAATATTAAATTTATTGCTCATAAAGAGAAGTTTAAGAATATCTGTTCTCACTATTAACTCTAAATTAACTTCACAGGGAGATCTGAAGAATAAAACATCCTGGCCCCTTTTGTGAGCAAATTTACAAAAAAAAAGGAATTGAATCAATATATGCCACTCCGTACTACTTCACCTGGGAACACCGCGTGTTGTTGGCACTTTTCGGGCACGGTAGCCCAGTGGTTTGCGCGCGATTCTCGCCTCTGCCAGAACTGCCGCCGTGTTCATGCGGAGTATGATCACGTTAAACATGTGGGTCCGTAAGTCCTTCCGAGAGGTTGGTGGCAGGGGAAGGAGGGTACGGTCCCTGTGGATGCCTCCCCCACTGGGTTCCGGTCTAAATTGGGTGGCACTTCCCGGCCATCCAAACAGTTACCTTACACCTTTCTGGTAGGTCGGACGGTCTGGGTCTCAACAACAACAGCAATGCTGTACTACTTATAATGTCACAGATTAGAAAATATGCCAGTGTGTTAGTAGAAGATTACCCGTTTTACAATATGAGTCTCAAAAATATTTGCCAAAATAAAAGAGATGACGTAATAAATTGAAAATATCAGTAATCCCTGTAATCTTTATACCAGAAGGTCGTAATTGATTCCAATATATGCCAATATATATCAAAATATATGCCAATATACCTGTACTACTCATATTCTCGTAGATTAGAAGATATACCCGTGCATTTGTAGAAGATTACTCCTACAATGTACTATGTATGAGTTTCAACAATTTTCGTCATAATAAAACAATGGCATAATAACTTGAAAATATCAATAATCCCTGAGTCAACAGTCCCCAAAAATATCAAGAATAATAATGTTTAAACCTGAAGACTGTAATTGATATTATCCAGTCAAAAATGCAATGTCAATGAAATTTATTTTATATTCATATTTTTATTATTCCAATCGGGAAAGATTTAATATAAAATCATATGCCGCATAACACATTGGTTCAGTTGCTAAGCAACATGATATCATTTGCTTCAAATAAATTGATGGAAATCATATCGTCTGAATAATGCGATCTCCATGGAAAGTTTGGCGTCAATTTAGCGATAACTTTAAAAATCGCCAAATTTATCGCCAAGTGGGACTGTAGAATTGATAGTCCGATTTTGCGACAAATTGACGAAACATCATCACAATACTATCCCCTAACAAAACACAATTAATTTCATTTATAAAGTGCGATTTTATCAATTTCTTGATATTTTTATGGATTGACAAATATTTTTATCAATTTGGTGATATTAAAAAAATTCGTTAAATGTGTTACTAAGTAGGATGGATGGACTGACCGACAAATGCTACCGAAACACCATTTCAGTACTCTATTCTAAAAAAACAAATCATTGATTTGCATCATATTTATAAATTTGGAGACATTTCCGCTAATTTGGTAAAGTTTAAGAAAAGTTACTAAGTTATTTAGAGATATTCCGCTAAATTCGTAGCTCTGAATTTGCAGATCTGAAGAATAAAATATCCTGATCCCGTTTGTATATACTTAATGAAAACACAAAATTGTATTATAAGATACATCCGTTCTACTCTTTTTCTGCTTCAACAATCGGCTAAATGAATTTATTGAGTAAACAAAATATATGAGTTTATTAGCTAAACACAATATATGAGCTTGAAACCTCTTTGCTAAAATAAATGAAAGTGATGTACGCAGTCCACAATTTATATAATTAAAAGAAAAATCAAACCGTTCATTTAAAAAGTATATTTTTACATCCATTTATTTATTATTCAAATAGGAAAAATAATAATAAATATTAACAACACATTTAATTTCATTCCGTTGCCGAGCAACATGATATAAGATAGAAATCTTCCTCATAAAATGCGAAATTAAATAACCATTTTGATTTCTTTATACTTTTCATCGTTGAGTAAAAGTTTGTGAAAAATATAAGCCATGGAGGTAGATTTTTCCATTTAAATTCATGTTTCAAACAATTCATGCTTTCAGATAGTGACTAATTAGCGCAAAATATCTTCACCAAACTCAGAAATAAAGTTTTATTTCTCTTTGACGTGTTAAGCAAACGATTTTCATCCTTTCCGTTTGGATAAGCCACGGAGTTAGAGAGTAGAACTCCCAGGAAAAAGTTCCATTTTTCATTAATATCTCGACAACCCCTGGTCTTAGAAATCCGAAACTTGGACTAAATTTATGGGGTGCTATTTTAAGGCTACCCACAAAATTTCATTAAATTCGGTTCAGCCGTTCTCTCGTGATGATGAGACAAACGAAAGTTTCGTTTTTTACTAATATCTCGAGAACCACTGATCGTAGAAACTCCAAACATAGACTAAATTTTAAGTGGGGCTATTTCCAGGCTACCTACAAAATTTCATCAAATTCTGTTCAGCTGTTCACTCGTGATGATGGGACAAACAGACATACAGACAGATTTTCAATTTTATATATATAGATTTAAGATATTAGCATATAGTGACGTGCATGTAAAAGCATAATTAGACTGCATCTTATCCATATATGTAATCTCATATTTGTTTCTAAGTTCGTCGATTAATTGTTTTTTGATTTCATGTTTAGGTCTTATTCCATAGTTTTTATTGTAATAGTGGTAGAAACCTTTAATTATAGAGTTTCGCCATTCATCAAATACTTCAATATGCATGCTGTATTTTACGGCAATCTTATAAATAAAAGAATCGAGTTCTCTATTGAAAGACCTGTATGTATCCTTAAATTCTTGTATTCTGAACTTGGTACCCAATTCAGAATATTCTTTCAATTCTTGTGATTCCAATATATTTAGATCACCACTTATGACATGTCCCAAGTTGGGGTCATAAAAACTATTTTCACTGCATTTACATTTTTGATCAACATATTTTTCCAAGTTTTTACTAATATAGTTGTAATTATATATCTTTCTGCCATTTGGGATAATGTATTTATAAGTTATACATACCTTTGTATCTTTAATAGGTAATAAATATTTACATATTCCTAAAATTTCACCAAATGGTATTCACAAATATTTTATTACGATAAGTTAACAAAAAATATTCCTTTGTAGTAGGTTTAATTATATCATTATTTAACGCAATGTTAAAATAGGTAGCTTTTAGTTTCAAGTAGTCATAGAAAATAGCTATATTAGTACTTCGGATTCTATTTTTACATACTATATCCGTTACATATGATTCCTCCTTCCATGTACTCCATATGTATTTAATTAATTTTCTCTTTATGCCATATGCAAAGTTTTTTATCGATGTATTTTGTATATCTTGGATTTTTTAAGCATAACTACAGTATCTCCATATGTTATTCTCCGTTTTCTGCCCCCTCTTTGTCCTTGGTTCTTTATTTCATTGTATACACATTTTGCTACTACTTTAGTATTGACCTTTCCATAATAGTCCTCATTATATGTTACATTATATTTAATTGTATTTAGTCCATATGGGAACACTGTATTATGTTGTTCGATATGAACATTTTCCCACCTAAGTTGTTCTTGATAATTAATTACAATATCTAGTATATTATAACTTGAATATTTTCTATACTATGTTCTACATAGTGGCTTAATTCTAAATTAGAATCAGATGAAAGACTATTTTTAAGTTTTTTTGCGTAACTTCTAGGCAGGTTGAGTCATATATTTAAATGATTTTTTGTCTGTCCAACATATTTTAGTTTGCTTATTTGACATTCAATGCAATAAATGCAGTTATATGTTTTACAGAATATCTTATAATTGATGTTATCGTTTGTTATTTGATTAGGATTCGCACATGGACATTACTTCATCTTAAAGACTTACTTACACCTTTAAAATTTAAAACCATATTGATTACAATATCTATGTTGATATTTATCAATGTCAACACCGTCATTATTCTTATTTACACATGATTTCTTAATTACAATTTTTTGTTTATCCACACTGTCCATATTACTAGGTTTAAAATACTTCAAAATGGAATTCTTAATTCTAGGTTACTTTCTGATGATCAATCAACTCCCTATATATTGATTGACTGAGCCATTGCAACAACCTTTACAAAGTTGCTTGTATCGATATTATTAATTATTGTGCTCATTTCATAAAGTCCAATAGTTTTAACTCTTATTGATGAGTGCTGAAAAACAGGGATATCCTGCTCCTTTTTTGGCACATTACATATAAGGTCTTTATAAAAACTGGAAGGAAATTTTTGATGCGTAATTGGTGTTAAATCATATTAAGAAGGGAAGCACTATATAATGGTTCTGAATGATTGGGAATTTGTGTAGCAAACAACTGAAATGTAGATGTACTCAGTGGAACGACTTATGAATGAATGGAATTGGTGTTTATTCAGATCAAGAAATAAGGCACTATATAAAAGATCTGAAGGATTGGGATTTGGCGATAAAAGCAACTGGAGTATGGTAAATTTACACAGTGTGACGACTTGCGGAAATGGATTGTACGGTAATATTATGTTTTAAAGATGTATTGTATATATTGTTGTTGAGTGTATGTAATTGAAGGAGTTTAAATACGGGATATGAAGGATTCTAATGATGTGTCTGGTTCATTTTTTCATTTGTTGAATGTTGGTTCTGCCATTCACTTATTTGTGGCAGTTTATGTGCTACACCAAGTACTGGCTGCCGGGAGTGTTTCTGCGGATTAATTGCATGCTGTAACTGAGGAATAGGAGTCACCCCCCCCCCCCCTTGCCATTTTTGTACTTTTCTTGTTTTGATTCTTTGTTCCATATGATTATATATATATATATATAAAACTGAAGTGTCCCAAGGTGCCTCCCCTATTGCTTTGTATCAACAGGCATTTTTAACAGGAACAAATTATTGTAATATTTTAAGTATGTTTATGCTCTATGCCTTGTGAATTTCATTCATATATATACATCATATCACTAATTTAAATAGTGTAAAAGTAGCATGCTCATTACATGTATAGTCAGTTAATGGAATCATTTCTTAACTAATCTGCTTTTATTGTATGCTATGTAATCACATGGTGAGTAAAAGTGCTGTGTGATGCAATGACAAGTAATCATCCATTTTAGCATTAAGCATTGTGGCATCCAGAATAATGGGCATGCACCAAATAATATTAAAACACTTAATAATTTTAGTTCTTTTTTACGTTACACCTTTGGAAGCTTTGATAATATAACATCTGTTTCCATTTAAATGAATTAAAACAATGTAATATAGTAATATTTTCTAAAAATTATGTCTGTTGTAGTTTATTTGAGCAAGAAATTATGTCCTACATCCCAGCCCAATTCACAAGCAATGGCAGCAGTAGTAGTAGCAGCAATCATCGATCACCACGAACTTCGCCTCAGCCTTCACCACAAGCATCGCCAGGTTTGTCGATGTCACATTATGATTCTTACAAATTAAAATTATGTATTTATATATTTATGTTTTATATATTTATGTTTTTATGTATGCGAGGGCAGATTTAGCAGTAGAATGTAAGGGGCAATGTAGGGGGATGGCAAATTTCAAGTAAAATTTGGGGACTGTAATTGTCAGTAGAGATAATAAAAAATAAGGTAAAGGTTATAAATTTTTTTCAAATAAAAAAATATTCTAGAAAATAACATAAGCTTATGTTGAATAAATTGCATCTGTTATTGTAACTTTGATTTTGCCGAACCTCACAACAGCATTAAATTTCTTAATTTGGATTCAAGCTTAAAATTTTCAATGCAATAACGTAACATCAAGATTGCATATGTGTCAATACTCAGAGCATAAACAATTGAGGCAAACAAAGTTTTTCTATTTACAAAATTATGCAAAATTATAATTCTGGTTAATTGAATATTCAGAGAACCATTATTTAAAAAATTATAATTTTTATTATGATTTAATAAATGACTTTGATTATCCAGGCATTTGGTGACTTTGTTCTGAAAAAAAAAATTAACTGGACCTGGTTGATCATTCTTTGGTAATTAGTTGTTTGGTGAACTATATTTTAAACGTTATATCTGAATATTGTGATTAATTGGAAGGTTATTCAGTGCTTAGCTGAGTATTTAGTTAACCGAATTTTGATATATAACTGCATATAACTGCTGATATATAACTGCTAGATATACATTAGTAAGCATATAAATTAGGATGAGAAATGGGAATCCTGCTTTCACATTATTTGCTTGCTTCCTTTTATGAACTAGATTAAAAACTTGATTATGTGAATTCAAATTTTCCCTGCACTAGTATGAATATATAAGTTTAGTATATTTTCAAAAATATTTTTCCTTTATTTCTAGGTCTTCAGCGAGCCAATGTCAGAGCCCCTGCACCTTATAGACGAGATTTTGAAGCCAAATTACGAAATTTTTATAGGAAACTAGAATCTAAAGGTTATGGGCAAGGCCCAGGAAAAATGAAGTGAGTTTCATTCATTGATAAATCTTATTGTATTTTACTGAACTTGTGTGTTATATCCATATTATACTACTTTCAACAGCTGAAGTTTTATGACTTTTTTTTTTATTCTGTTTTGCATTTTTAAAGTGTTGTTAAGAATAACAAATCTTCATTGGTAAATTTTGTATTTCATTGCATTTTCACTTTGGATTCTTATTTCTGAAGTATGAAGACTTTAAGACAAGAATAATATTAAATACTAACTGGAGAATGTTTGAATATTTATATCTCTTTTTAACTTTATTTTATCCAGTGTTGTGTAGATTTATTTTCCACTTTGCTATAAGAGCGGATTTCCACCAAATTGACAACTGCCCGAGACTGTGTCAATTTTGACAAATCAGCAACTCAAATTTCTCAAATTAAAAAGCAATTTCCGATTTGAGTCATCCGTGACTGTTTTCAACCACAACTGCAAGTTTCATCTCTTGGCAGTAAATAAATTTTAATTATGTTTCTGGAAACAGAGTTTGCTTTGTTGAAATTTGTTGGAGACCGTTTTATTTTTGTTTACATTCAAATGAAGTAAATTTTTATTCTAGTGTATCCTATTTATTCTACTACACATCTAATCCTAGTAAGTATCAGCTTACTAGGATTAGATAATAAATAGGATTATATAAAAGAAATGTTTACTTTTTTTTTTTAATGTAAGAATCTTGAAGTTATTACCAGACAATCCTTTACGTCTAGCAAAGTGAACCTGTCTTTTTGACAACGCTTTTTTTTTTTTTTTTTAGTATGTTGTAATAACCCCAGGAACATTCTGTGTTTTGAATCAGTTTTTTTAATCTCTATTAAGATTCTATCTGCAATTGTGACCCAGTTTAAAAGCTTAGTTTTGCTTAATGGCTTATCATGGATTCCATAGAGATGAAACCACTGTCTACATATCTAAACTTTTAAATTTTGCTAATCCTGCTTTTTTTGCATTGTACTTTGCATATTTATATTTGAGTTTCATGAACTATGTTTATTTATATTTGATTTTCATGAAATATAATCAAGATTGGCACTACGTCTGCATACAATAGGCAAAACCAAGAACAAAACATTTTTAAAAAACGAAAGGTCTTTAATTAACATCCTAAAAGACGTACAGAAATTGTTAAAAACAGCCAGAGTGCTTTCCGACGTATATATGCCCTTCATCATGGCTACATGAGAGTACATACCTGCGAGCCCAGCTAACCAACTTGGGTTTATAGCTTTCAGTGGGACATCGAGGCGCAACCACTTCATTTCTTTTCCAGCAAAGCCGCAACCTCGGTCGCGAAACACGGCGGAATCATTCACCGGGCAGGGGCCGAAGGCACCTGCCGGGCCCGACTCCGGTCACCGGCCAGACCTGGGCTCAGGGCATAAATAGCCACAGTCCCGTGATCCAGCCACCTGGAAGAGTCCGGGGACTGCCTCGTCACTTCCGCAATTGCATCCGTGAGTCATCAGCAGCGAGGTTGATTACCCCCCGGATTAATTTGCCCCCCAGTTTGGAGGATCAAGGCTACAGAGCCAACATCCGAAACCACCATCTTGGGTGTTGGGTGGCCCGCCCCGGGGGGGGAATGGCTACATGAGAGTAAAAGCTCTTAAAGTCATCAAAATTTCCAAGTTTATCGGATCGAATACGATTAAATAAAGTGGTAATATTAGAGTCAGCGGGTTTGAAACCAAATTCATGGTAGAAATTAATAAAAGGACGGAAAATCCTAGGATGGTAAGGAACGCTAGATTTATGGACTAAACGATCTTTAATAGCAACAAGTTTAGTATCAACTTGAGTGAATTTAAGACGAACGTGGGCGAAGATCTACTGTATAAATTCAAAAGAATAAACAGCCTCATGGCCAAGTTTAAAAATAAAATTAATTTCATCAGTTAAAGCAGGGATAGAAGAGCAAACATTAAATGTGCGATTAAAATACGTGTTAAAAGAAGCTTTTTTAGAGGAAACAGGATGGAAAGAATTAGCGGGGATACAGGAGTTAGTAAAAGTGGATTTATGGAAAATATGCTTTTACTCTCATATAGCCACTGATGAAGGGTGTATATACGTCCGAAAGCGCTCTGGCTGTTTTTAACAATTTTTGTACGTCTTTTAGGATGTTAATTAAAGACCTTTCATTTTTTTAAAATGTTTTGTTCTTGGTTTTGTTCATGAAATATGATTATTTATTTATGCTTCTTCACTTGCTAATGAATTTAAGTTTATGTTTTGTGGATCAGTTATTTGTGATATGCACATTTAGCTTGTGAGTTGGCTGTGTATAAAACTCCAGTGTGCTTGCACCATGTCACATGCCTCTGATGAAGGGTGTTTTGCACTCGAAAGTGCTTAGGCTGTATAAAAAGGGCTTAAATGGATGTATTTATGTGCTTTGTGCTGAATAAAACTTTTATTTTAAAGTTCTTTTAATATATTTATTCTCAGACATTAAAACAGATGTCTCACACATTAAAACAATTGTACACAAGGGCTATTCAATTTGTAGTGAAAAACTATTTGTGATCTTAAAATATGAATTATGTCCATCAATACCTTGAATTTTTGGGGGAAAGCATGATACTTTTTCTATTCTATATTTGACAGTAACAAAGTAAATGCAGTTTCATACTTAAAATGAAGTTTATATAATAGACATTTCAAATATGCTGTAGATTCAAATAAAAATAAAGCAATGGTTGCTTTACCTATATCTTATAAGGTTTTATACAAGATCAATTTTAACTGGTAATATATTAAAATAAAGTATTAAAATAAAAATTTCCCACTATTTACTAAAATGTTCATGTGATTGTGCATTTGTTACAGGCTTAACATCAGGAGAGACCACTTGCTAGAGGATGCTTTCACCAAAATTATGGCTGCCTCTAAAAAAGATCTACAGAAGTCTAGGCTCTATATTAGCTTTGCTGGAGAAGAAGGGTGAGTACTTGCAACATTTTATCATTTCTTTTATATTGTTCACACTTTATCTGGAGTGCAAAACTGTAAATGATCTTTCATTTGAAAAATAGTATTTAATAAATTAAAAACATTATTTCCAAAATGAGCCTTTTTGTCTTGAAGTAGAATTTTTTTTTATATCTATCCTCAATTTATAAATTTTGCATACAGCTATATTAAATTGACAACTTAAAACATTATTGTGCAATCTTGTTTTAGGTTTGGGCTATCTATCTATCTTTATACAGGGGGAGTCAGAACTCTTGGGCCAAACTTTAAGGGGTGATAAATCACATCTAAACAAGCATTTTTTGTCATGCAAAGCAGGGTCATAATGCAAGAGGTGAACTGCTAGACGTCGCTGACATTGAACGCAGTGACGACTGCGTCAGACTAGCCAGGGTTTAAACTGAGTTTAAAATTTCTTTAGCAAAAAAGCTAAAACCTTGTTTCACACCTTTTCACATTTTGGATAGTCTATTAACATTTAGCGAAAAATGTGATTGTAGCAGAAACATTGGAACTAGCGAATGAACCTCAACTTGCAGCACCACTGTTATTCTCTTGTAAAGTAATCGAAAATAATTATTTTATTTGCAGATGATTTTTAAGTACTTGTGGCAACAGCTTTTAATTCTTTATTCTAGTTGATAGAATTTTGGTTAAAAAACGGTAGAATAAAAGCTCCGAAAAAGTAAACTCATAAAACTGTGGTTTTTTGCACTCATCATCATTTCTACCGTGAATTGTAGAAGGAATGGCTGGTTTCACAAATGAGGAAAAGGCGGACATGCATTTTATGTATGGTACCGCGGACGGGAATGCTCTTAAAGCCCAAAGACTATACCTGACCTGGGACGTTTCCCGACAAGACACGTGCCAGACCGAAAAATCTTTCAGCAATTGCATCGGTGTCTCTGTGAAACAGGCTCCTTTGTTAGCAGCATGCATGATACAGGACGTTCCAGGAGTGTGAGGACTCCACAAGTTGAAGAGAATATTCTGCAATCGTTCGGAAAGTAGCACGTGGGCACTTTCCCAAGCTTTAAATGTGTCCCCAAGAACTGTTTGCCGAGTATTACGGAACGAAGGATTACACCTCTACCATGCACAGAAAGTGCAAGCCTTGACACCTTGAGAATATCATCCACATGTCGATTTTGCACACAGCCTGATTTTAGTGCACATGTTTTATTCACGGATGAATGCACCTTTACTCGTAAGGGCATTTCTAATATGCACAATTTTCATGTGTGGGTATCTAGAAATCCACACGCCACACGTACACATTCTTTCCAGCAGCATTTCTTCGTAAATGTTTGGGCTAGAATTGTCCATGATCATTTGATTGGCCCATATGTTCTACCATGCCGACTGGACGGCAGAACATACTTCCTATTTTTACAGGAGGTATTGGTGCAGTTACTGCAACATGTTCCTGCAAACATTAAAGCATGTATGTGGTTCCAACACGACGGAGCAGCATCCCATTTCAGCGTGGATGTGTGGCACACCTTAGATGCTACATTCTCAGGGCAATGGATTGGTCGGGGTGGTCCCATAGCTTGGCTGGCATGATCGCCAGATCTCTCCTGTCTCGACTTTTTCTTGTGGAGCCATATGAAAAGTCTGATCTACGATAGCCCCATTGACTCCAACAAGGACCTTGTAGCTAGGATTGCTGTTGCTGCTGACGTTGTCCAAGATATACCTGGTGTTTTTGTTAACTTGCACCGCTCGCTACGTCACAGGTGTGAAGCCTGCATTACTGCTGGTGGTCGCACTTTTGAGCAGTTTCTGTAACTTTGTCCATGCATTCTGCAATTTCTATCAGTAAAACGTACTTCGTGCCTACTCTGTCATTTTTGTGTTTCCTCTTTTCACGAGAGGGTCATCATTTCCTCATTTCATGAGCTACCACTTAGCGGTTCACCTCTTGCATTACAACCCTGCTTTGTATGATAAAAATTGCTTATTTAGATGTGATTTATCACCCCTTAAAGTTGGCCCAAGAGTTCTGACTCACCCTGTATATATATATGATATAGAAATTTTAAACCTTTCCCAATAATGCACCCTTTTCTTTCACAATTATTATTCCAAATTCCTATTTCATGTCCAGCACATATTGCAACAACATTCAATTCTATCCCAGGCTACTAATATTAACAAAGTCAGTCAACACTTCCTCTTTTCCTCGATCATACCATATATGGTCACTAATCTTAACCTCTGTGTAAACGTTCTCATATGAAACTGCATTCCCAATCACATTTTTAAAGCCTAAAACACAAAGACAGCAGCCCCATGCCTCATATCCCTCCCCCTCTGATGTAAATGTAATTTGTACTTGTGAAGAACTACGCAGACTACACTTAAATTTGGTGACAGCTGGTCGACGATCAGGAGTAGTCCAGAATATGTAACTATATATATTTCTAGTGGCATCTAATAAAGTAGATATTTGGTAACTTAAATCGTATCTTCCCTGGACTTTTCCTCCAATATTACATATATATATATATAAACACACACACACACACACACTGGTGTCCAAAATTATCTTTACATAGATAAAAATAATGATATTTCATGAAATACCCAACTAATCTAATTTATTTTTCAGGAAAATGAGCAAAAAGTAAACCTAATTATAATTATCCAATCCAATTTGATCAAACTATTTTTGATATGCAAAGTATGGTGTTGTGTCATCCAAAGGTAGTGCAATCGCTGTGCACAAAGTATGTTTCCCGAAACACTTCTGCAATCAGAATTTCATTTTGGTGTTTATCAACACTAACGAGTTTTTTATGACTCCGAAGTATCATTGAGGTAACATGATGCCAGCTGTTTAGAGGCTGGAAGGACATTGATAGAAGTGGCAAGATGACTAAATGCTTCACAACAGACAGTCTCTGGCTTTGGAAAAAATTTCAAGACTCTGAAACTGTTGCTAGGAGGCCTAGAGAAGATCATAGAAGAATAAGTGTTTCTCAAGATTGGTATCTATTCATAACTGGTCATCACAATAAGGAGTCGACTGCTAAACAATTGAATTTAGAGCTTGTAACCGCAATTGAAACTTTATTATCACATAAAATATATACAAAAGGCTTAATAAGAAAGGTGTTTATACCAAGAAGCCAAAAGTTTGTGTTTCACTGATCTCATAACATAAAGGGCCCTCCTGAATTGATGCAGAGAACATCAGAGCTGGAGTCAACAACAATGGGTCTGTGTTCTTTTCAGTAATGAGTCAAGGTTCAGTTTAACCTCTAATTCTAAATGTATTTACATCTGGAGGGAGCCAGGAACTTAAAATATCCTCACCAAAATTGTTGGGATGGTTTTCCTTCCCAACTATTTAAAATTCATACTTAATAAACATTTAATTAGTTATATTTATTTAGATTAAACTAAAGTTATAATTATTTTAAATTGTCTGGTTATTATTATTTTAAATTGCCTGATCGTATAGTGAATTATATTTTATTTTAAATTTCAAAATTATTTTAAATAATCTGAATAAATAAAATTTCTTGTGCTCTTATCCTTATCGTTTTATTTGTCCTGTGTTCATCTCTTCAATGTTTGCCTTCCAATGTATTCATACCAATCACCACAAATAACTATAAATCAGGCTTCGGGAAATCGGCAAAATCGGGAAATCGGCCCGTCCACGAGGACGGCTATTGAAATTTTTTACCCGTCCTTTATATTTTTTTACCCGGTTCACTTTATATTCCTTAATATATGTGCTTAAATACATAACACAACAATAATAAATTAGAACCAACTGCCTTACGATGAAGTGCGATAACTGCATATACACCACCCCCACAAAATCGCCGACGCAGAGTCTCCGATAATAGATCGGAGCGGCGGAATTCCGATCTATGGGTGGGGTCAAAGGGGTAAGATATGTAAGGAATCACTCCTTTTTTCAATGTTTGGTAACTTGAAGGTTTGGTAAATAAATAATCTTATAAATCCTCTTGTCTAAACAGTTTAAACCTCATCAGTACTCTTTAATTTCTAGGGAATGTAGTCAATCAAGATGAAAATCTTCTTGGACTGAATATATGTTTCATACTTTAACTTCAGTTGTCAAACAACTGGAACAAATGCCATGAATGAATTTTAAACATTTTAGTTTTAAAGTTGAAACCAAAGTGGGGAAGAAAATAAAACACATCTGGCTGAAACTAGAAGAATCCATTCCAAAAATTAAAACTTGTTACTTACTCCCGTCTATTACAGCAAATGAAAATTGTATAGTTTGGATTTTAAAGAGTTAAATGGGGATTTGGGCCCGGACTGGACTTGAGTTTTCTATTGTTTCGGGCAGGGTTGAGTCTTTTTTTTTTTTTTAAACATCCGTTACGACCGGGCCGAACATATTTCTTTTGAAAATTTTTAAAATGAATTTAAATTGAATGCATGAACTTATTGCTTTTATTTCAGCTATGTAAAGATAAATGTTTAAGAAAACAAACTAAATTCTCCGTACAAAATTTTGACAAATTTATTTTTAACATATTTGGATACAAATCATTTCGGGCCTGCTGAGACGCAGTTATCTTCAGGCCGAGTTCATTCTACATTTATAAATTTCTTTGGGCATGGTCTGGATTTAAGCATTGGTATTGTCGGTCTTGTGAAAATCCGAAAATTCCGCACATGTAGACCTTGAAAAGGAGAAGAGAACATGTCACTTCGATCGTGAGTGCGCTATCGCATTTTCGTTCAATCATCGGATTCACTGAGTGGAGGATGAGGGGAGAAAAAATAACTAGTGCCTGGGGTTACAATTCAGATCTGACGGCTTGCCTAGAAAGAAGGCATTGATAATGCACACTAGGGGGATTTGCAGGTGACGCCATTTCAATTTTCATTCATGGCACGGGAAAGGGTGGCTTTCGCCACAACTTACGATGACAACTTTTTTTTTTTTTTTTTTTTTTTTTTTTTTTTTTTTTTTTTTATTTTTTTTTTTTTTTTTTTTACGGCTCTGATCTCAAGACCGTCCAAGAGGACGGCAATTTCCGAAAATTTGTCGTCCTCGCCGAATTTTAACCCAGCGAGGATGAGCGATTTCCGGAAGCCTGCTATAAATACTGAAGATCCACTTACCTTTACATACCTAAAATAGTATTAGCATGGCCAAGACACAAAAATAATCACAACAGAGTCTCTGCCAAACTAAACTTTTATTTTTAAACAAACATTTAAAACTTAAGAGCTTCAGAAACAGTTAACTTTTATTTTTTTTGCAAACATTTAAACTTAAGAGCCTCAAAAACATCTTCCAAATCATTAGTACATAAAGAAATTTTAAAGTAAAACACATTCATTTAAAACATTGTTAAGACCTAAAAATAAATTAAACCAGGTTCAGATTCCACTCTGGTCTGAAAACCAGAGTTTGGCCTGTCTGGAAAGCTGTCCACCAAAGCTAAATTCAAAAGTAAAAAAAAACAAATAGTAAATGTAAAATTACAAACGTACATGTTCAAAAATAATAAATTCAAATTTTGAAACCAAAAGTGTACGTGTTCAAAATAAATTCATAAAAATTATTAAAATTAAAAATGCAAATCAAATTCTCTGCCAAAACTTGATCTACTATAGAAAAATTATCATTTTGGCCGTGATGTTTTTTGTGTCCGAATGTAGATGGCAGCACCACACGTTAGGAGCAAGTCACACAAGAACTGGGAAAACTGTAGATGTGTGGACTGCTGGAAAAAGATAATGTTATGTGAAACACACATGATTAAAAATTTGAAGAGATCACTGCAGGAGCACAACCTAGACTCTTGTAGTGAGGTATAAATTTGTAGGGAACGATGGACTGATGTTATTATTTAACTTCAACTCCGGAGCAAAATTAACTACTTGCAAACAGCAAATTTGTCAAAAGATGGCAGCACAACTCTTTCTGAAGAACACTTTAGACCAATTAATGGTGGCTGCATAATTTTTTGTGGTGTGTGAAGTTGCGGAATTTCACCTTTGAACAGCACTATTCTTGTTGATTGACCATTAGTTACATATCATGATGAAGTTTATGAAGAAACATACTTTGAATGTGACCCGTCATCACCACTTTCAACTGAAGAAACAGAGCAGGTACTTGGATTTTGTAGATACATCTAGATTGATTATTGGCACATGAAGTTCACTCTGACACAGAGGGCTCAATAACTTAAAGAGCCTCAATATTGTAAACACCAAATTAAAATATTTTTCCAGTTATCGCAGGTCACAAGCGCCCTAGCAAGAGCCCCACACTGTGGCACTCCAAAATCTTGTGTCTACCTTAAGCTGGTGTTTGGAATAGAATATCCTGCCAATGAAGTTTTCAATTTCCCAAGAGCCGCCAATCTTGGTGAGTGAAAACTTGCACATTATGTCAAACACCCAATCATAACCCGTGAAGAAAAATAGAATGTCTCACCAAAAATGCGAGGCATGAAATTGTCTGGAAATTTGCAACCCCAACTACCCTCAACCCACATTGACTCACAGCTGAAGAATGTCTGTGAGACACCCCCAAAACATGTGTTTAAAAGATTATAGCTGAGCAAGGAGTTTTTCGCTCTTAAAAGGAAGCACTTTTTTATTGTTGTTCTTCTGAAAGGATAATAAATTAATTTAGAATTTTGATGAGAAGGGGGGAAAATTTAGTAATTTTGAACCTCAATTAATTTGAAAAACCTGTATCACTGAAAATAATCATAACATTAGATTTCAGATCATCTGAGCAAGATGATCTGAATGACATCACCTGATGGTATGGGGAGCCATAATAATCAATAGACATGTTTCCCTGCTCGTGTTCGACCAGAGATATCGAGAAGTCTTAGAACCCTATGTAATACATTTTTTTTAGGTGCATATAGATCTGACTTTCTTTTTATGGATGATAACTTGCCTCCACATCAAATAAATCTGGTTGATGAATTTCTTGAAAGCAAAGGCATTGAGTGAATAAACTGATCAGCCAAATCTTCTGATTTGAACCTACCTGAGAAATTATGGGATGCTCTTGGAAGAGCTGTTGCAAAATCTTCCTCCTAGAGATCACAATGCCTTGAAGACTGCATTGCTGGAGGAGTGGAACTTACTGTCCCAAACTCTAGTTAGCCAGCTTATGGAGAGTGAGTCAGGGGAGATCATATTCTCTATTAATGTCAAAAGTCTGCATTTGTTTCAAATTTATTCAATTTTTTCAAAAATCTCCTTGTCGTACATTATTTTAATTTTAATATTTCATAATTAGTTTTATATCATATGCACTCATTCGATCTTTCAGTTTGTATTTATGTGTATTTTATTCAGTTTGTACTATTCTGATAATTGTCAATTTCGTGTCCCATGTATTTAGAAAAAATTATAAATAAGACAGATATTTTTTGCAGTATTTGTTTAGAATTCAATCTTTTCTACATAGTTTTCAACAAAAAAATATTTTTCAATAATATTAAATATAGTTTTGGCTTTAGAAATCTGCAAATTTATCATTTCTGTCACTATCCCCCCAGTGATGAGTTGAGTTTTCATCTCTTAATTACAATGGTAAAAGACATAAATAATGAAAATAAATGAATAAAGTTTAAGAAATTATGATTCTAAATTGTAAAATAAACTTTTTTTTTGTAAAAATTCTATCAGTATTTTTTTTTACATGCTTGTTCCTGAGAATTGGCGATAGTACAACAATGCCCGAAAAATCGTCATTTTAATCCCTTAGGTTGCAACATCAATGAAAGTCAAAATCTGTCAGCTTCTTTTCTCAGTCAATAGCTTTATCAACAGTTTCATTGACACTTCATGCCCTTCTACAAGTATTATAGCAAACTGTATCGGTGCAATACATTTTTGATTTAATTATATATATTCAGGGTTCCCACAGTCCTTAAAAACTCCTTAAGAACTCCTTATTTTTAGCTTTCCTTTTTAAGGACCCTTAAAACTACTTAGTTTTCATCAACACTCCTATTTTCCCTCGAAATTGGAGCAGGATCAGAGTTCTCCCTAGAGCGTGATTCCTGCAATATGCTGCTAAATTCCACTCAGAAAATAAAATTACTTGTGTTAATTTTTAAAATCGCACTTAATTTTGAAGTTAGGGTAGGATAATCCCACCTAATTTTTTTTTTCTATGGAGAACCCTGATGATCAAATTCCCCCAGTGATGCGATCACTTTTCCATTTTCTATCTATTTTTGAGTTTTGCTGCCTGATATCCCAGTGTTACCAGGTCTTTTCCAAAAATCATGCCCAAAAATTGCTGAAAACTAGCCCAATGTTTAGTGTTGTGAGATTTCGCGCAATGTTGCCAAAAACTATTAAATTTCATGAATTTACTGAAATTCCGAGATAAAATTTACTAGCCTTATAAAAGTTCGTCAAAATTTGCCCCCAAAATAAATTATCGAACTATTCTGAAAGTAATCTGAAAATTTGCAACAGAAAAATTTCTGTCATGCTTTACCTCAACTCTTAGAAAGAACTAGCCCAATTAACAGGAAAACCATAGAACTAGCAGAATTTTTAAGAAGAGTTTAGTTTCTTCCCAAATATAGGACTAGAGGTTGTCCTATATTTCCTATATATTTTTTAAAATAGGAAAAATCCTTGAAGCAGAATTTTTTCTATGTTTTGTGATAAGACCACTTTGTTGTGCATGTAACACATGGAAAAAATTCTGCTTCTGGGATTTTTCCTAATTTAAAAAATATATAGGAAATATAGGACAACTTCTAGCTCTGCAAATATGTATATACGTCACATCCCAGTGCATTTCTGTAGTGCAATGAAGACCGCAATATGGTTTATGACCTATCTCAATTAGTCCTTATAAAATATTAATTGGGTCCTTAGAAACTCCTTATTTTTTATTTTGAAAAAAGAGTGGGAACCCTGTATATACACTCGTCAAAAGTGAAACTGCAATACCATGAAGGAATGCATGTAGCCATATGCAAATCGCAGTACCGGTGGAAGAGAGAGTCATATGCAAATGATTAAAAGAACAAACAAAAATATGCAAAAGAAACCTGTTTATTCAGTAAAAAATGTGGCCCCATAATCAGCTATACAAGCCGCTGAATGCTGAGGCATACTATCGATGAGGCTATTAATGGTTACCTAAGGTAATCCTTGCCAAGCAACATCCACTGCGGCTTGTACCAATGGTTCCCGGTGCACCTGATACCCGTTGAGGACCCACACGTGTTCAATGAGAAAGAGATCCGTCAAGGCTGCCGGCCAGGAAAGGATATGAATTCCGTTCAAGCTGTTGAGAGTTTGCCGTGTGGTGGCATTGTCTTGCTGGACCATCATGCTGAGGACAGCCTACACCAGTGGCCGAACCACAGGCATCAGAACTTGTGCGACGTACTGATTTGCTGTCAGATTACCTGCAATGTGCAGAGCTGTCCACTGATCGAATATGATACCATCCCAAACCATAATGCCCCATGTGGGGCCGGTGTGACGATATAGGCTAGCAAGTGTTGTTCCCCGAGAAGTCACCACACCCATCCACAACTGTTATTCCTCCACAGGCAGAAGTGAGATTCATCCGTAAACAATACCCAATGCCATTCATTGGTCAAGTTGTGATGTCAGCAACACCATGCCATATGTGCATCCCTGTGTCAAGCGCTTAATGGCATCCCAGTGGTTGGCCACCGTGCATTCAGCTGTACTTTATGCAACCTGTTGCGAATGGTTTGGGTGCACGCGGGTTTAACCGTTGATGGTGACAGGTTGTTTCGGATGTCACTTGCCGTTCGAATGGATCTCGAACAGCCGTTCGGCAAATCTGCCAGTCTGTGCGCTGTGTCATGTTCCTGTTCGATCCACTCCCTCTTCGGCATGTTCTCTGATGCTCCTGCATCCATCGTGTGATGGTACTCACATCATGCCCACACTCATAGCAATTGCACGCATCAACAAACCCACGTCACACAGCTGTAGGATACGGTCTCGTTCCCCAGTCGTTAACTGCTAGTATACAGCTCTCTGACGTCTTCAAGACATTACTTCTTCATTTTTTCGAAAGTTCGGCTGCTACAAATCATAACTGACAGCTTTTACAGGATGAGCCGTTTGCTGGTTTTTATCACCCGAAACTGTGTGTCACATCACTCTATATGTATGAAAACTTAAATCATTTGTATGTGACTCTCTCTACCTCTACTATCGGTACTGTGATTTGCATATGGCTACATTCATTCCTTCATGGTGTTGCAATTTCACTTTTGGCAAGTGTATATATACAAAAATAAGCCCTTCCCCATCTTTGCAATGGTTCTGGTTCATAAAATGTATATCAGGACGTAGGTAATGATCTGACAAATTGATTTCGCCTCATTTCATTTATCGGAAAGAACAGTGTGGGAGTCAAACACATCAAAATATCTCCTTTTGCATTATCACATGTTAAACACATATAAAAGTGAGGCTGAATATTGGGCTCCTTTTAACTATCTTGCAACGATGGTTATTTTAATACCTCCTTTCTGCATTATCATGTGAAAATTTTCTTTTTAATATGCTTGTCAATTCAGTCAATGATAATAGACTGTCTAAATTACTCACACTCGATATTGTGTTGCTTGATCACATTTTTCTGAAAGTGTGTAATATGTTATGTCTAAAGCTGAAGATTATTTATCCCTCTTCTGTTTTTCATCATTTTATCTTTTAATTTAAACTACAATCTTATTCCTCCACAATATATAAATTCAAAATTTTATTAATTCATAAAAAATTTTTATACCTTTGTAAATCTTTTGTCCTAGACTTAAGTCTTGTGTGCATATTGAGATATTAATGACTAGGTGTATACATAATTTAATAAACTGTTTTGAATAATATTTTTTAAAATTAAGGTAATGTGTATATGTTCATTTTAGGCTGGATTATGGCGGTCCATCTCGGGAATTTTTCTTTCTTTTATCCAGAGAATTGTTTAACCCATACTATGGCCTGTTTGAGTATTCTGCGAATGACACCTACACTGTTCAAGTGAGCCCTATGTCTGCCTTTGTGGATAACCAGCATGAGTGGTTTCGGTTCAGTGGTCGTGTTTTAGGCCTTGCACTTGTCCATCAGTATCTTCTGGATGCTTTCTTCACTAGACCTTTCTACAAAGCATTATTGAGATTGTAAGTTACTGTACATTTTATAATTTATTATGTTAAAATTAACTGTGAACTGACTGTATATAAAGTTGTTTTTGGCTTCAGGGGTCTGTCTAGAGCAGAGGTTCATAACCTGTTACTTGCAAGTGCCGCATTACTCATGCATCTTACATGGTGTCTACCAGTCAAAAAATCAAAAAACGGTCAATAAAGTTAGGAAAATATCAAAAAGTCAGCACAGAAGTAAAAAAAAATGTTTCACTTTCATCGCAAACTTGGTTTTTGATTACGCACACAGATGGGATTATAATTTTTACTTTTCAATGTTTTATCCATCCTTTTGTAAATTATAATGTCACTCAACTAGCACTAGACTTACAGTCCATCTTATTTTCATCTGTTCTGACAGTCGGGCTGCTCTTATGGCTCTTGGGAAGTTCACTATGACGTCTTCCCTTGTTTGGGAATGCTATAATGCACTCTGAAATTGCTAGCAATAACAATGTCATTCTTTACTGGGTGCCTGGTCATTCGGGCATTCTTGGCAATGAGTTGGCAGATGAACTTGCTAGGAAAGGCTCAAGTACCCCTTTTGTGGGCCCTGAGCCGGCCTTGGGAATCCCCAATGACCTTGTTAGAACTGTTTATGACATCTTCAGGAAGCTTCAATGTAAAAACTGGCGTAATACTAAGGGACAAAGGCAAGCGAAAATTCTAAACTGCAATTGGCCTAGTACATGTCAAAAAGAACTTTTCAAGCTCAGCAGAACTGGCATCAGGAGGGCTGTTGGGCTCCTTACTGGGCATTGCACTCTCAAGAGACACCTTAACATTATAGGTATCACTAAAGATTCGCTTTGCAGAGGCTGCAATTACAGCGAAGAAACTGCTGCTCACATTCTCTGTGAATGTGAGGCTTACTCTGCTCACAGATTCGAACACATTGGTCGTCATGTGATTGAACCGTGGGAGCTGAACGACATTCCTGTCAAGTGCCTGCTTATTTTTGCATCGGCTACTGGTCTCTTTTCTTAGAGATCTTTTTCTTTTGGGGTAGTACAATAGACCTCTGGTCGATGTGCTGGGCTCTTCTGGAGCCACCCACCTTCATTTCATTTCATACAGTCCATCTTTTTTTTATGAATTAATTAAACGATAGTAATATTTCCTGAGAAAGGTCAAGAAATTTTGTGGAAATGTCAAGAAAAGTCAGGAAATTGCTTTTGACAAACCTGGTTGACACCCAGTTCTTAGTTTGGTGCTGTCTTATGCTAAATTTACACTGGAGCAGTCATATGCAAAGTGAGGATACAGTAGGCTGTTGGATTTTTAAATCCCTGATTCCTATTTACCATGACTACCTTGTGTGTGATCTCTCCAAAGTGAATCCAGCTTTAAATCAAAGAGTTGTGTTTGCGAATGTTTTACATATGTACTCAATTTTATAATTTTACTTGAAAAATTAATTCTAAATCTTCTATTTTTTAAGTAAATAAATTAGCAGACATTTTGCTAATTGATATCCTTATGTCATGCTCTGTTACACAACATCCATATATTTCAATGCAAAATATTAAATAAACATTCCCTCATTAACAAATGCTTATTGAAACTTTTCTCTATATATATGTAATCATGAAACCGGATTCATTTCTTTACAAATTTTGTTGCATCCTTCATTGACATAAAACTTTCATACTAACATTTAAAATCAAACACCTACAAAGAATTTATTATGAATAAATTATAAATACCATAAAATTCCATTGATACTTCTCCTCAAGTGGGACGGAAAATTTCGAGGAAGTGCTTTCTAAGAATTTTCTGCTTAAAAAAATATGTAGAATTCTATTTATTATAAAAATTCTATCTGTCCCCCCCCCCCCCCACACACACACACACACACACTCAGGTGGGACGGAAAATTGTGCAGTATATAGTAGGGGGGGGGGGGGGCACTTACTCAGAATTTTCTGAGCTGAAAGAAACAAAGTATACAAACACCTTGGTGACAAACTCCCTAAAATCATTTTTTTAAATGCTTTAAAAATCATACACCAATTTCAGAAATAGTAAGTAGCCTTTATTTTCCTATGTGCATGATTATAAAATATAATAATAATATTTTTATCAATAAATTTATTTTATTTGATGACATTTTTTTCTGATGTTTAAGGAGGGCATTGGGGGTTGTTTCATAATTTTTTCAAATTTGGACAAAAACTGTGAGGGAGGATACTGCTTTACTTTGGAGAATTATCAGTTTCATTCATTGGGAACAATGCTATCAAAATTTTATTGAATCTTACATAGTAAAAAGTGTGTATGTGTGTGTGTGGGTGCAGTCTGTAGCAGAAAATCTAAGTGTTATATGACCGTGAAATTTGGTACACAACTACTTTAGCACCCGAATAGGTGCACCTCGGCATTATTGATTTATTTATTTTTTTAATTTCACATTAGTTTTTTAGTCACCTGGGAACACCGCGTGTTGTTGGCTCTTTTCGGGCGCGGCAGCCCAGTGGTTAGCGCGCGATTCTCGCCGCTGCCAGAACTGCCGCCGTGTTCATGCGGAGTACGATCACGTTAAACATGTGGGTCCGTAAGTCCTTCCGAGAGGTTGGTGGTAGGGGAAGGAGGGTACGGTCCCTGTGGATGCCTCCCCCACTGGGTTCCGGTCTAAATTGGGTGGCACTTCCTGGCCGTCCAAACAGTTACCTTACACCTTTCTGGTAGGTCGGACGGTCTGGGTCTCAACAACAACAACATTAGTTTTTTATTTATTTTATATTTACCCCAATTTAGGCAGATATTTACACAAATCTATTACTTATCTACTTAAATTATCACCACAGAGTTTCCATCTTAATACCATCAGAAAGATAAAAAAATTCTCTTTCAAACAAACTTTGAACAGAGTCCATACAATGAATAGACAAATTTTAATGAATTTTTAAAAATATATATACTTGTGCATTTTAGACCTCTCCAATTTTTATAATACAATATACAAAATTGACGTGTCATCCAACATTTATATAACAGCAACCTTCCAGACTACTCCAGAAAAGAATTTCATAACATTCATTAATTATAAATATTTTATCCGAGGCATGTCTTAGATTTTTTTTAACGAACCTAGCTATTCCCTACTACTGCTCAGCCATCTCTTCTGGAGCTGTTCTAGCTACTAAAGGCACTCCAATGCACTGGGAGGAGGAGCTTTTCTCACTGATGAAGCCATTTCCATGTGTCCATTGTTATCTCATACTTTAAAGACTGAGCATAGGGGATTTTCAGCAGACAGTGAAATATTTTTATAACCATTTTTAAATTGCTTTATGCAATTGAATTGGTTGTAAATATAGAAAATTGAGTGCATAAACATGTTTTGTTAAAAAAAAGTTTCAGAAAATTGTGTCCATTAACGTAGAAAGTAGAGTCTCTGCAAGTGACAGATTTCGGTTTTATGATCTGGGGGTGTGTCATTTCATGCCCATTATGCCAACTGCTCTGCTTTAACTCCCAGGCAATGCTGAATACATTTTCTGATATTGAACAAATTTTATTCTAATCATCCAAATTTTAAACATTCTTTTTAGTTTTAGTTTTTTAACATACTCTAGCTGTAAAATTTTATGGTGATATGTGAGTTTGTGTATGAGTTATTGTGTCCACACCTCATTATCATAAAAATTTCAACACATGTTCAAGATATCTTGTGCTTTCCCATCAAAATCTTGAAATTTAAAATCTTTGAAGAAACAGTTCTTTCTCTATACAGAAATATAAAAAGTAATTAAATGGGGAAAAATCTAATCTGAAAATGTTTTAAATGGGGTCTAAATGTATATATGTATAAAAATTTCTTGCATTGCACCTTTTAATTAGCTTCTGGTCTGTTTCTACAGGCCTTGTTCCCTGAGCGATTTGGAATATTTGGATGCTGAATTTCACCAGTCTCTGCTTTGGCTAAAGGACAATGATATATCTGAAGTGGACCTTGACTTGACATTTTCTGTTACGGAGGAAGTTGCAGGTCAGATTGTAGATAAAGAGCTAAAGCCTAACGGAAAGAACATTATTGTTGCTGAACGCAATAAAAAGGAGTACATAGAGCGAATGGTTAAGTGGCGGTTAGAAAGAGGGGTTGCAGAGCAAACAGAATCTCTGGTCAAAGGATTTTATGAGGTGATTTTAATTGTGTGATTTTTTACTTTTATACAATATATTTTATAAATTAATTTTCGTACCATTGTCATCTCTTCCTTTTTTTCATATTTGTTACCTGCCAGTAAATGTTTGAACTCTTAATTTAAAACAAGTATTTTATATATTGACCTTTTGCATGTACATTACATTCTGATGCTATGGTTGTTTACGTCGCCATGTTGAATAAAATGCCAATGTGGTAATAGATCCAGGCTTAATATTCTTGTCAGATATGATAAAAATATGAATGTAATCCCTCAAGAAGGGATATTCAGAAATTGCACCACATATTGGGAGCATTGTACAGCACAACAATTTTGAAGCATTGTATCCTTCACAAAAAATACGCAATTATACTATTATAAACTTTGAACAGCATTAATAGCATACTCTAACATGAGAACGATAAAGCAATCTTTCCATTCAACATTGCTGACATGAAGTATATTTACCTGTTATGATATCATGTACAAATCGTCAATTATGAATTGCTGTGTGTTGAAGACCCAGACCGTCCGACTCGTCACCAAGGACTTCAGCATCTATTTGGACGGCCGGGAATTGCTGTGTGTATGACATTTGATGTCTTTTTATAAATTCAACCAGGATTTATATTGTTAGATTTTTAGCACTTTGTTAAAGGAAATCTTATATGCTACAGCATTTGCTGCAATTTTAGGAACAGATTTCCATTTGCTAATTCAAACCCTAAATTCAGCAATGTGATCGCTATGCCAAATCGGTAGTGCTGATACAAATTACTATAAATAAATTCATTTTAGGCCAACAGCCAAGAAATAATACTAAATAATATACTGGAAGTCTATGCTCCTATTTTTCATACAAGCATTTGCTAATAGAAGAATCAGGATTTATGGAAAATGATGGGTATTATCTCAGGAAACTCCAGTTTTTGCATTTTCTGCCAATTTTTAAAATAGTATACAACTCTGATGCTTAGAATAATTTGCCTCTTTTAAAGATTTTACAAATAAAATTGGCTATTCTCGACCTAAAACCCCAGTCTATACTTAATCTAAAGTTATCTTTTAATTTATTTATGGGTTTATAACAGTTTAATTTATTCATTAGTAATACATTATAGCAGTTAAACACCCATAACCTGCTAAAACAGTCATGCAACTCTAAATTTAAAATGGCAAGACACCAATTTTAGAGCAGTTAGTACATGTGCCCAAAGCTGCCAAATTTTAGTTAATTATCAAAATCTCTGTACTCAACCAATATATAGTTGAATACCTTAATAATTGTCAGTTTCCAGGTTCTAAAAAAAAAAATTCTTACATTGTTTTTAGAAAATTTTGCTAGAAATAAATTTTTTGAAATGATGCCTTTTAACATTTCTAATGAGTGACAGAGCTGTTTAACATGATTAATGGAATTATAATGCATATTCATTATGCACACATGTCAGAAATAGCATATGAGCTTGTTTTTGTTCCGTGCTGAAATTGAAACTAACATTGGAAAACAAAGTAGGCTCTATGCATAACTTGCTTTTATGTGCTAATAGAAGACATAGTATTTTTAAATGTCATTCATATTAATAATAGTTAAATGCATGTTAGAAATGAAAAGTAATAAATATACTCATTTAAAATGAATAATAAAATCGTGTTTTTTGAATTACCTAATAATAGCTAAGTTCCAAGACTTCAAATAGATGTGGAACAAAACTATATAGTGTTGTTCTTCCAATGACTTCTAATCACTGCTGTTGTCATCTGATAGACAAAAAAAAATGTTTTAAACAACATCGTGATGTTACTGATTCTCAAAGAAAAGAGTGTATCAGTAATTTCATGAAATAATATCGTTAAAATTTTTATAAATAAAATAAAGTTTTTGAGATTGAAATTTAAATTTCTGAAGTCTTACCATTTTATTTTCATTATTTGGGCTTTTAACTGATGTAATTAGGAGGCAAAAATTCATAATTGGGAGACAGTGACAAAAATGACAAATCTGCATTTTTATGACGTCAAAACTATTTAATACCATTGAAAAAGACTTTTCTGTTGAAAAATATATAGAACAAATCATATTCTGAACGGATTCTGTAAAAAATATCTATCTTATTTATTATTTTTTTTTAATTCTCAAGAGACCTAAAATAAAATATAATATATGGTTGAGACACAGTTTTAAAACACTTTAATAAATTTAGCTGGCAGATAATTTTTAGTCCAAATCACAAGAGATTTATGAACATCTGTGTCTTTACAAAATAGTAAAATAAAATATTTATTAAGAAGAATTTTAGTTTCTTTCTATTGTCCTACAGAGTAAGTTACATATTTGCCACTATATTTGTGCTTTATAGGTGGTTGATCCTCGCCTGGTATCTGTATTTGATGCACGTGAATTAGAGCTTGTAATTGCAGGTACAGCAGAAATTGACATTACTGATTGGAGAAAAAATACTGAATATCGTTCAGGTTAGTGTATATATTTTACTGTCTTATACTATAAAACAGTGCTGTAAACAATAAACTGTGCATTCAATAAGCTATGCATTTTCTGTTGATATTTAACTATAATCTACATAATACATACTATGTATCATATTTTGTGTTTTATTAGAATGAAATTTATGTAAAGAAATGTTTTTATAATAATAACATAAAAAGGTGATTACATATATTATCCAGTTTTAAAGGTAGAAAACACCCTTTTTCTCCAGGAACAAAGCAACAGAGAAACAAAGCAACGTCACTAACAAATGCAAAAACGTCTGGTCTATATAATATGAATCATAGACAGATCTGTTCTTTCCTTTGCTGGTGCATTTGCCTGACACATTGTACTGAAGTCTTTCTTTTTGCCTTAACCACAATATCAACTTTCAATCAATTGACTTTTTATGTTATTTATGAAGCATTTTTTTACAAATTAATTTAGACGGCAGTTTAAACAAATTTGTATATACGGTCAAACTTCGTTAGTGCAAAATGACCTATCCTGAAATTTTGCTTAATGCAAAATGGAAGTGGATTCTGGTCGTATAAGGCTGAAAAGTAATGTTAATTTATATATTTAATAGAAAATGCAGTATACGAAATCCTGTTTAAGATGAAAAATAGTTAGCTCTTAGTAGTCAAAAAAAGATTCGTTACACAATGACGTTTTCAGATTTGAGACTGCTTTGAAACTTCTTTGAACTCACAAGCCCTTGTTATCGGAAAACTTCCAATGGTGGGTGAAATCCCTAAGGGTTTCTTGGCCCAAGGACCACATTCCACACCTTAAACTTCTCCCTTTGTTGTGTGGAAATTGTTTTCACATTGACCAGATAAGCAACAAACCACTCATAACAGGAGTTTGCAAAAAGGAATTTGCTTTTTTGTAACAATCCACCCATTTACAAGTTTGACCACTTGTACATTGTCGAAACTCAGTCACAGTTGCTCTCAGAATTATGTCAAAATGAATCAAAAAAAGCAATATGTTAGAAACAAATCAAAAAATTTTAAATAAAGTTAGTGATAAGGGTGTTAAAAAAGACAGAGATCACGGTAAAATATGGAATCCCTAACAGTACTCTCTCTACAGTTTTAAAGAATCATGGAAAAATTGAAATGGATTATGCTGTCAGTATTTTGGGCAAGCAAGAAAGTGGATGTAAATGGTAAAGGGCACAGTTCTTTCAAATATCAAACTCAGTCACAACTGCTGTGCTTAGTGAAATCAAATGAGGTTGTCCACTTTTAAAATGATGTGAATTATACATATACAGACATATTTTAGTAATATTTATTATAAAGAAAACTAGAAAAGGGTAGAATTGTGATTCCCTTAACACTAAAATGCCCAGAATCATCTCATGACTAATAGCAAATTTTTGTATTGAAATGTATCAAAAAATATCACCAAGTAACTACCATGGCCAAGACATGCAATTTCTTTGCTTTAAATATTTTAAATTACAATAAACTATTGTTTCAATACTATATTTTAAAACAATCTGACTGAATGCAATCAATCTGATTGGTAGGACTGAATTTATTAATTACCATTGAAATTCACAAAATTACAGCATATACAAAGTTTTCTTGCTGTCATTGCAAATATCAGCTATTCCATACTGACGAGCATATAGGAAGCATGAAACCAGTTCATGGATGCTAGTATCTATAATATTATGTATTCTAGATGATGACAACACCCCCTACAGGAGGGTTCTATGAACTTACATTACATCTTTGTATAGCTTGTACTACATTTTTTATGAAATTTGAAACCGGCTGTGTGAATGGACTAAATTTGTCTGTTCCTATAGAGATTTGAAAATTTGCAGCATATAATATGTTTTTTTTACTGCTGTTGCAGATATTGGCTATTCCATGCTGACAAATGCATAAGCACAAAAGCATTCCATGTATGCCGTTTTATGCAATGGTATTACAAAAATGTAAGGGTATCAACTTGTTTTAGAAAAATGTTTCATTAAAATAAGTAGCAGATCAGTTGGGCCATTAAAATAGGTAAATGTCTCTAAATGTGCATTTTATTTATTAATATATTTAAAAGAAATATTGTAGTTGAAAAAAAAATATATATATATATATATATATACACATATATATATATATATATATATATATATATATATATATATACACACACACATATATATATATATATATACATATACACTGAAGAGCCAAATCATTATGACCACTCCCACCATGTGCAAATGGGCTTACCTGGATGATGTGGAGGGCACGTGAATTGTATTTAACGGCTGCTGGTGATTCTGAGGCATAATTCTATCGCTTCTGTGTGTGTGTGATGGGTAAGGCTGCTGATGTAAGTGAGTTCGATCGAGGGCAGATCGTGGTGGCCCAACGACTCGGAACGAGTGTTTCCGAAACTGCACCTCTCATCGGGTGTTTGCGAGCTGCCGTAGTTAGGATCCACGCAAAGTGGATGAATGATGGCGAAATCAGTAGTACACGGCAAGGCGTTGTCGTCCACGCTTCATCAACAAAACTGGATGCTGGAGGCTGTCCCGCTTCGTGAAGCAAAATCGGCAACAGCCAGTGGCTCAACTGACAGCCAATTACAATGCAGGTCCCAGTAGAAGAGTTTCGGAGCACACAGTTCAGCTGACTCTGATGGATATGAAACTCCGCAGCAAATTCCCCTCTCATGTGCCTCTGTTAACCAAGCACCATCGCTATTTACGCCTCCAGTGGGCCCAGGAACATTGTGACTGAACCATGGAACAATAGAACAAAGTTTCCTGGTCGGATGAATCATGGTATCTGGTTCATCACATCGATAGTCGCATCAGAGTATGCCGTCTTCCAGGTGAACAGTTCCTCGACACATATACTACGGGTCATAAACAGGCGGAGGTGGCGGTATTATGGTTTGGGGGACATTTTCATGGGAGTCTCTGGGACCGTTTATTGTGGGGGAACACATCATAAAAGCTGTGGACGATCTCAACATCATTGCTGATCAGTTGCACCCTTACATGGCATCAGTCTTCTTCAATGCGAATGGAGTCTTCTAGCAGGATAACGTTCCCTGTCATAAGGTCGGAATTGTGCTACAGTGGTTCGAGGAGCATGCTGATAAATTTCAGTTGATGTCCTGGCCGCCTAACTCGCTGGACCTTAATCCCATAGAACACATTTGAGATGTCATGGAGCAGCAGCTCAGACCTCAAACACCACCGCCCCGGAATATCTGAAAGTTGCGAAACCACTGCTTGCACATCTGGTACCATCTGTCTCCGGCCACCTACCAAAGACTTGTGGCATCCATGCCATGGCAGGTTGCAGCTGTTTTGCGTGCCAAAGGTGAAGCAACACTATATTAGGTAGGTGGTCATAATGTTTTGGCTGTTTAGTGTATATATATATATATATACACAGGGTGTCCAGTGCTATCGGTGCCCAATGGCTATTTCCTCAACCGTTAGTCATTGAGATATGCTTTCAATTGCAAAAAAAGTTTTTAAGTTTAAAATCTATTTTCTTAGAAACAGTTTAAATCAATAAATGCATTTCTGAAAGAAATACGAAATATAATTTTTATACAGTCACCCGGTCCTACCAATTATGTTTAGGAAAATCATCCTCATTCAATTTTATGTAAAATAAAAATAAAAATCATCCTTTTATGACCAAAATTGACCGACTTATAGCTGTTTAAAGTTGAGCACTTTTTGTGCTGAAAAATGGTCAATACGGTCCCTGATTGGTTGGTTGCCTGAAACAGGACATTTTTATTTGCGAAAAAGCGACTTAAGTCATAAAGTTTAATGCTTCATAACTCTGTTAATTTTGGTCATAAAAGGATTTAATTTCATTTGGTCGTTAATGAATTTTTATTTTTATTTTGCATGAAATTGTATGAGGATGATTTTCCTAAATATAATTGGTAGGACCGGGGGACCATATAAAAATTTATATTTCATATTTCTTTCAGAAATGCATTTATTGATTTAAACTGTTTCCAAAATAATAGATTTTAAAATTTAAAACATTTTTGCAATTGGATGTATATCTTTGTGACTAATGGTTGAGGAAATAGCCATTGGGCACCGATAGCACTGGACACCCTGTATATCAGAACATAATTTTTAATATTCCTTTTCTTTTTTTTTTAAATACTCCTACCTTGGAAAATTATTCTTCAAATTTTAGGACAGAAATAAAAAATATCTTTCAAAAAATTATTTATCGCAACCTCTGCCCTGGACCACCTCTAACAAAATGTACCTATTCCATAAACTGTAAAACTTAAAAATTATTACAATAATTTCCACAAAAGGAAAGGGCTTGCTTAAGAATTTAGATTTAATTTTCATAGATACTGAATTATTCCTTAATTAGCAATATTTATTAACATAACTTAGCAATATTTCTCTAAAATAATCTATTTGGCAATATTGTG
The DNA here is from genome assembly GCA_951213105.1 of Amaurobius ferox. Classification (NCBI taxonomy): domain Eukaryota; kingdom Metazoa; phylum Arthropoda; class Arachnida; order Araneae; family Amaurobiidae; genus Amaurobius; species Amaurobius ferox. Next base: position 116,558,648 of record OX578149.1, on the reverse strand, counting down.
CCAAATTCGTCACCAAGCAAGGCAGTGGCTTTTCTTGTGTATAATTTAGTATCAATTACGATATCATCAATTCATTTATATTTTAATTACTATTAAATACTAATTAGAATAATCAATAATTTTTATTTATATATAATAGTTAGGTAATATTTTGTACACACCTATAATAATTTTCTGGGCGTGTTACTGTCTGAGTGTTCTGGAATTAAATTGAAATTAAAGCTTTTAAGACTATTATGCAAAGTATTTCATAAACGATTAAATATATGTTGAACGATTGCTCACACACCCATGGTTCCAATTTAAGAAATACTTCACCTAATGTAACTTTAAGACTACAGCAGTTTTGGTCACTATGCATGTTTTAATGAAAAATGCAAGTTTTACTTTTATATGGGCCTGTAACAAAAGACTTTCCAATTAACAAGTTGTTCTTTATTTATTTAAAAATCTTTTGAAAAACCCAATTGTCTAATGTGTAAAATTGGCTGTGAAAAAATTATCAAAGATATAGGAATTAAACAACTTTAAACAAAAACATAGATTTCAGGAGTCATACAAGCATTTAATTTCATTAGATAAAATTTGCATTCAAAAACTTACATGCGTACCTATCTTTAGCAAAAGTTTTATGTGGTCCCCAATTACCCATCAAAATTATTAATTAATGATATATCGGGTAATTTTGATCATATGACAATGGAACTTTTTCGTTTGACTACTTGTACTATAGAAAATACTTTTATAGTTGGAAAAAATATGAGGGAGGGGGCTGTATAACAAGTTACATTTTGTACTGATGTCATGTGGTCAAAATTTTCATATGAAGATTGGCTGCCTTTCTTAAACTGTAATCATGAGTAATTTCTTAAATTATAATCATCGGTGTACGATCAGTTGTTCAAGAGATATTTAGTCATGCAATCTTTTTGAAACACCCTATGTATTCAAAAGATACCCTGAGATATATAAACTCTTTTTAATAGGAATATAAATTCTGATTTCATTAAAATTGTTTAAAATAATTTACAAATCAGATTTCTTTCAGATGATTATGTTATCTTAAAGCATTTTTGTATTTAAATTTTTTCTAGTCTTATAACTTCAAATTTATTCTGAAACATGCTAGTTTATGCAATTTTATATTTTTATTTTAACATTATTTTTTTCCCTTCAGGATATCATGACAATCATCCTGTCATTCAATGGTTTTGGTTAGCAATAGAAAAATTTGACAACGAACGACGCCTGCGACTTTTGCAGTTTGTTACAGGCACATCAAGTGTACCATATGAAGGATTTGCAGCACTGCGGGGTAGCAACGGTCCTAGAAGATTTTGTATAGAAAAATGGGGCAAACCCACTAGCTTACCTAGGTATTCTTACTTAATCTTAGCACTATAGTTTTTCTTTTATACCAAATATTAGCTGGGAGAAAATTAATGGGTGAAAGATCTTCTCTCTCCTTTGCCATCAAAGATTCCACCTGTTTCAAATGTATTTACACCAGTGACAGGTAACGAACTTTGAGTGTTTCTCGGACTAGTAGTTTTGACAAATATTGTCCAAAAACCAGATCTTAAAATGTATCCTATTAAAATGAGTCCTATTATCAGCACTCCTTTTTATTACTTTCCCTGCAGTACATTGTAACGTATAGGGAAAGTATTGGAATCATGTCGAAAATCACAACTCGAGTTTTCGACGAATCTATGCGTTTCGACATCTCTAGAATATGAAAAACCTATTTTTAGCGTGACGTCTGTGTGTCTGTGCAATGTATGTATCCACTCTAACTCAAAAACTAATGGACCGAATTTCATAAAATTTGGTAGGTAAGTCACTTGGTTGTGACCCTGGTGCTGATTAGTTTTTGGTACGATTCGTAAAAGCAGAACCCGCTTTTTATTGCGAAATGATCCGTAAAAATTTCATGTATCCGCTCTAGCTAAAATACTAATTGACCAAATTTCACAAAATTTGGTAGATAAGTTACTTGTTGGATAGTCTGGTGCTGATTAGAATTTGGTACGATTCGGAAAAGAAGAACCTGCCTTTTTTTTACGAAATGGCCCACAAAAATTTCATGTATCCACTCTAGCTAAAATACTAATTGACCAAATTTCACAGAATTTGGTAGATAAGTTACTTGGGGGATACTCTGGTGCTGATTAGATATTGGCACGATTCAGAAAAGAACAACCTGCCTTTTTTTACAAAATGGCCCACCATAATCACCAAAATCTAAAAGAAAAAGACTAAGTAGTGTGTGCTTAAATGTATCAATTAAATTCTTGTTTTATACGCAATTTTTGAAGAGCAAAATAATATAACACACTTCATTATACTTTAGGACTAACCGTTCTCAAAATATTTGAGATTTCCTGCATTTTTGTTACGGCGATTTCGGAGAAATGTTTAATTACCAAATGAAAACAAAAATTGAATTAAAAATGCAAATTTAGTGTTATTTGGTTCAATTAAACTCAATCTAATGAATTATTAAAGAAATAAGAAAATACGAATTTGAGTCTGCGGGGAAAGTCATGTGCTTCCTACATCAGATTTTTACTTTCCCTGCAATACATGGTAATGTATAAGAAAAGTATCGGAATCATGTCGATAATCGCAACTCGAGTTTTCGACGGATCTACACATTTTGAGACCTCGAATACGAAAAAACTATTTTTAGCGTGATGTCTGTGTGTATCTGTGCAATGTATGTATCCACTCAAACTCAAAAACTAATGGATCGAATTTCATAAAATTTGGCAGGTAAGTCACTTGGATGTAACTCTGGTGCTGATTAGTTTTTGGTACGATTCGTAAAAACAGAACCCGCCTTATTTTGCGAAATGGCCCATAAAAATTTTATGTATCTGCTCTAGCTAAAATGCCAATTGACTAAATTTCACAAAATTTGGTAGATAAGTTACTTGTAGGATACTCTGATGCTGATTAGATTTTGGTACGATTCAGAAAAGAACAGCCTTCCTCTTTTTAAGAAACGGGCTGCCAAAATCATCAAAATCTTAAAAAAAAGACTAAGTAGTGTATGCTCAAATGTATCAATTAAATTCTTGTTTTATACGCAATTTTTGACGAGGAAAAGAATATAACACACTCCATTATACTTAACTAACTAACTTGAACTAACCATTCTCAAGATATTTGAGATTTCTTGCATTTTTGTTACTCCACTATCAGAAAAATGTCCAATTACCACATAAAATCAAAAATTGAATTAAAATTGCAAATTTAGTGCAATTAAACTCAATCTATTGAATTATTAAAGAAATGAAGAAAATATGAATTTAAGTCTACAGCGAAAGTCATATGCTGCCCACATCAGATTTTTACTTTCCCTGCAATACATTGTAATGTATAGGGAAAGTATTGGAATCATGCCGAATATCGCAACTCAAGTTTTCAACGGATCTACATGTTTCGAGAACTCTAGAATACAAAAAAAATATTTTTAGCATGACATCTCTGTGTGTGTGTCTGTCTGTCTGTCTGTGCAGGTTTTGTATCCACTCTAACTAGTAAACTAATTGACCGAATTTCATAAAATTTGGTAGGTAAGTCACTTGTGGGCGAGTCTGGTGCTGATTAGTTTTGGGTAAGATTCGGGATAAAAGAACCCATCTTTTTTGCAAAATGGCATTCAAAAGCCTGTAACCACTCTAGCTGAAAAACTAATGGACCGAATTTTACAAAATTCAGTAGATATGTTGCTCGTGGGTTACCTGGTGCTGATCAGATTTTGGTATGATTCGGAAAAAAATAACCTGCCTTTTTTTGCAAAATGGCCCGCAAAAATCGTCCAAATCTAAACTAAAGAACTGGGTATACTCAAATATATCCATTAAATGCTGATTTAATACGTAATTTTTAACGACGAAAAGAATAAGACCAACCCCATTACACTAAGACTAGCCGTTCTCGAGATATTTTAGTTTTTCGTACTTTCCCTGTGCCACCTATAAAAATAACCTGCCTTTAGTTATAAAATGGCCCGCAAAAATCATCAAAATCTAAAATAAAAAACCATGTATGCTCAAATATATCCATTAAATGCTTGTTTTATATGTAATTTTTAACGATAAAAAGAATAAGATGAACCCCATTACACTAGGGCTAGCCATTCTCGAGATATTTGTTTTTTCATATTTTCTCTACACCATATTTGAAAATAACTCCAGTTACCAAATGAGAATGATAATTGAATTAAAAGTGAATTAAATTTAGTTAAAATAAAGAGAATGTGAATATAAGTCTGCAGGGAAAGTGATGTGCTGCCCACATCAGATTTTTACTTTCCCTGCAATACATTGTAAAGTATTGGAATCATGCCTAAAATCACAGCTCGAGTTTTTGACGCATCTATGCTTTTCGAGACCTCTAGAATACGAAAGAACTATTTTTAGCGTGACATCTGTGTGTATGTGTGTATATGTGTATCTGTATCCAATCTAACTAAAAAGATACTGGACAGAATTTCATAAAATTTGGTAGGTAAGTCACTTGGGTGAGACCCTGGTTCTGATATGTTTTTGGTAAGATTTTATAAAAACAGAACCTGCCTTTTTTTTATGGAATAGTCCATAAAAATTTCATGTATCCACTCTAGCTGAAATACTATGACCAAATTTCACACAATTTGGTAGATAAGTTGAATGAATGAATGAATGATATAAAGGTGGGTGGCTCCAGAAGAGCCTAGCACATCGACCAGAGGTCTATTGTACTACCCCAAAAAGTGAAGGTCCCTAAGAGAAGAGACCAGTAGCCGATGCAAACATAAGCAGGCACTTGACAGGAATGTCGTTCAGCTCCCAGGGTTCAATCACATGACGACCAATGTGTTCGAATCTGTGAGCAGAGTAGGCCTCACATTCACACAGAATGTGAGCTGCAGTTTCTTCGCTGTAATTGCAGCCTCTGCAAAGCGAATCTTTGGAGACACCCATAATATTAAGATGTCTCTTGAGAGTGCAGTGCCCAGTAAGGAGCCCAACAGCTCTCCTGATGCCAGTTCTACTGAGCCTGAAAAGTTCCTTTTGACGTGCACTAGGGCAATTACAATTGAGAATTTTCGCTTGCCTTTGCCCTTTAGTGTCACGCCAGTTCTTGCATTGAAGCTTCCTGAAGATGTCAAAGACAATTCTTCTGATAAGATCATTGGGTATACCCAAGGCTGGCTCAGGGCCCACAAAAGGAGTATTAGAGCCTTTCCTAGCAAGTTCATCTGCCAATTCATTGCCAGGAATGCCCGAATGGCCAGGCACCCAGTACAGAATGACACTATTATTACTAGCAATTTTACAGAGAGCTTTATAGCATTCCCAAACAAGGGAAGACGTCACAGTGAATTTCCCCAGAGCCATAAGAGCAGCCTGACTGTCAGAACAAATGAAAATCTGGCTATTCTCGTACTTTCTGTCATAGCAAATTCTACAACACATAAGAATGGCAAATACTTCAGCCTGAAAGACAGTAGCAAAATTGCCAAGCGGATAAGATAGCTTAGTGCCATCATCAGGGCAGCAGACTCCCGCACCAGTACTAGTGCCAATCTTCGAGCCATCAGTATACCATACAAAACAGTTATGTTTATTGTAGGTTGGAGTCCTCTTCCAATCATCCCGCGAGGGGACAAGAATTTCATAAGGCTTATCAAACGTAAATTTGACATGTATGCCATCAGGTGGCATACAGAAATAAGGATGCCTAGCAACATTACTGTTAAGTTCGCCCCAAGATAGATACCTTGAGTAATCTTTCCAGTGTTTCAGATATTTGAGTCTGTTCATGCAGATAAGTGCCTCTGCTTCAATACGCATATAAAGCGGATGCAAACCAAGTAAAAGTTCAAGAGATGCAGTAGGAGTGGTTTTCATGCATCCGGAGATTGCAATGCACACCATCCTTTGAAGCTTAACTAAATCAAGTTTAGCAGTTTCATTTCTAATTCTGGACCACCAAACAATGGATCCATAAGAAATGATAGGACAGACTATCATCGAGTTGGTAGATAAGTTACTTGTAGCATACTCTGGTGCTGATTAGATTTTGGTATGATTCGAAAAAAAAATAACCTACTTTTTTTTGCGAAATGGCTCTCAAAAATCTTCAAAATCTAAAATAAAAAAACCACATATGCTCAAATATATCCATTAAAGGCTTGTTTTATACGTAATTTTTAACAATGAAAAGAATAAGACTAACCCCATTACACTAGGTCTAGCCGTTTTCGAAATATTTTAGTTTTTTCATATTTTCTCTACGTCCCCGTTGAAAATAAATCCAGTTACCAAATGAGAACGAAAATTGAATTGAAAGTGAATTAAATTTAATTAAAATAAAGAGAACTTGGATATAAGTCTGCAGGGAAAGTCATGTGCTGCCCACATCAGATTTTTTACATTAGCTGCAATACATGATAATGTATAGGGAAAGTATTGGAATCATACCGAAAATCACAACTCGAGTTTTCGACGGATCTACACGTTTCGAGACCTCTAGAATACGAAAAAACTATTTTTATTGTGACCTCTGTATGTGTCTGTCTGTGCAATATATGTATCCACTCTAACTAGAAAACTAATGAACCGAATTTCACAAAATTTGGTAGGTAAGTTACTTGTAAGCGAGTCTGGTGCTGATTAGTTTGGGGTACGATTCGGAATAAAAAAACTCGCCTTTTTTTGCGAAATGGCCCGCAAAAGCTTGTATCCACTCTAACTGAAAAACTGATGGACCGAATTTCACAAAATTCAGTAGATGAGTCACTTGTGGGATACCTTGGTGCTGATTAGATTTTGGTACGATTCGGAAAAAAATGACCTGCCTTTTTTTGCAAATTGGCCCGCAAAAATCGTCCAAATCTAAACTAAAGAACTGGGTATTCTCAAATATATCCATTAAATGCTGATTTAATACGTAATTTTTAACATAAAATATAATAAGACCAACTCCATTACACTAGGACTAGCTGTTCTCGAGATATTTTAGTTTTTTTGTATTTTCTCTACGCCACCTTTGAAAATAAGTCCAATTAACAAGTGAGAATGAAAATTGAATTAAAAGGGAATCAAATTTAATTAAAATAAAGAGAACATGGATATAAGTCTGCAAGGAAAGTCATGTGCTGCCCACATTAGATTTTTTAATTCATTTATGAGTCATGATCGATTTTTAGGAATATTGCACTATCTTCATTGTACTCTTGATAGAAATGCCCAAAAACTAGATAAATTGAAACCAGTTTTAAATGCATTAGTTTCAAAATTTATATCTGTATACACTCCTAGTAAAAACGTGTCATTGATGAATCTTTGTTCTTATTGAAGGTAAAGCTGGGGTTTTGTCAATATATCCCTTCGAAAAGGTCCAGATATGGAATAAAAATATGCAAATTGTCAGAATCGGAATCAGGCTATATATGGAATTTCCTTGTATATACCAGAAAGGACACGGAATTATCAAGCTCTGAAGTTGGGTATTAAGAACATGTTGTAAAAACACTTCTAAGTGAATGCTTAGGAAAAGGATATAATTTGTATTTGGACAGATGTTTTATCTCTCCTTCACTTGCGAAGTATTTGTTGTCTGAGAATACGTATGTATGTAGTACAGTTTTAAACAATCGGAAGGAAATGCCAAAGAATTATCCATCTATATCTCTACGCAGAGGAGAAATTGCAGCAGTGCAAGAGGATGGCATGAATATAATTTAATTCAAAGATAAGAAAGATGTTTTAGTTTTAACAACTCTTCATACTGACAAAATGCAAAATTCAGGAAAGAAAGACCGGAAAACATCGGACAATATTTTTAAACCAAATTGCATTTTGGAATATAAAATATAGGGTGTGTGGATATTGGAGATGCGTCTCTGACACATTGTCCAGCTTACAGAAAAACCATCAAATGGTACAGAAAATTATTTTCTGGCAATCTAGATATTCCAATATTTAATGCTCATAGTCTTTTTGACCATATGAAAGGGACAAAATCCTGAGTCTTGCAGTTTCATCTTTATTTCATAAAACAAATTATTGACACATTCTTTGTCCCTGAACTATCCAGGAATAATACTTATTTCCTCTCCTCTCCGTCTTACTGGAAGACATTTCTCAAAATTATCCTCTAATACAGGCAAAAATGATTGCCGAAGAAAATGTATAATTTGTTAACAAACTACAAAAGGCAAAAGAAAATGCACGAACAGTTTTTGTAAATGCAAAGATTGCAATGTTGGTCTGTGCATATATCCCTGTTTTGAGATATATCATATGTAAAAGGCATATTAATTAGTGAAAATAATAACGATATTTTCTTGTATATAAATGTACATAATCTCAATTAGCTATATAAAGATTTGATTACAGTTATTTTGATATTTTTCCTGCATAACTGATAACTATTTTAATCAAGGTAAATAATCATTTTTAATGTACATAAATTTTTAATATTTTGATAAAAGAAATTTTGTATGAAAAATATACATGAAATAGAAAATAAGTATTACCTTTATTCCTGAAGAAATTAGAATGCTTTGTTGAATGGGTGATTTTTAATGAATTATTTTCAAGAGTTAGGCTTAGTGTAAAAAATGTGCCGTCCTTTGAGAACAGTTCAGAAGCGAAATAATCTATCCTTTGGGCTACAGCAGTTTTGAAATGCCGCTGTCTGCAAAGGGTTAAGACCTAGATCGGCAATTCTAAAAAAAATCCTGAAGTAGTTTCAATATGTACAGCTCAGACTGCTGCTAATGTAATAAAAAATAACTTCATTAAAAGCAACTTACAGCACAAAATTAATAGTGTTGAATTGTTCTGAAGGCAAAAAACAGCCTTCTTCATCGGAGCACACAAGAAGCACAACCTTCACTCATTACAACCAAATCTATCTCTCATGAGTGAAGGAGGCACTTTTCTTGCTTTTAAATCTGATCAACACTATTAAAAGCAACATACTACATGAAATTAATGATGTTATTTTTATTTTCATTAATTTGAAGTCCCCGGAGATGATTATGCCCCTCCCCCCTCCAGAGACATTTTATATTAACTTAGTTTCTATTTTTGTGACAGCATTTAAATATATTTATACAAGACAAATAGAAAACTTGAACCCTCTGAAGTTTAATTTCCCACCTCTTTCCAAAAAATCCTGAAAAACTGCTTGGTCATGCTGAATGTTGGACTCTTTTTTAACTTTGGTACAATAGTTATTCATATCCGATGCAATAATGAGACTTCATATGAACCAGATATTTTCTTTTGCCATAGAGATAACATATGGAATAAAATTGCCTCCCTCAACCCCTATGCAGAAATTTTAAGTGTTTGGAATTTTCTGGTCAGTTACACCATTTAAGTTATGTGTACTAAATTGCAAGTTTCTACCTTTTCTAGAAATGGGTAAACATTTTCTGACAAAAATACATACAAATTTCCTCTATATATATGGATTATTTTTTAAATTTATTTCATTATTGAGTATAACTTTTACAACTTATATTGTTGCATTTAAATGATACTAACTTAAGTAAATGAGTGGCTAGTAAAATATTGAATCTACTAGCCAGCATCTGCAAAAACTCCAGAGTCATAATTTACTTTAGTAAGCATTAGTGATGTGCTCCATAAGTAGCAGCATTACACAATATATGCAAAGCAGGCTTCGGAAAATCGGCAAAATCTAGCCCGTCCGCGAGGACGGCTATTGAAATTTTTTACCCGTCCTCCTAAGAATTTTTGTTTCACTTTATATTCATTAATATATGTGCTTAAATATATCGCACAACACTTTACTGTTACTTTTTACTTTACTGTTACTTTACACTTTTACTTTACACTTTACTGTTACATATAACTGTTACTTTTACTCAATTGCTTCCCAGCACTGATTCTTTTGTATTGAAATGTCTGTAAATATGTTGAAACTGGTATTCACTATGAAGGTTAGCCCATCATAAGGCAGGTTAAAATTGCAAAAAATTACCTCTCATTCACCATCCATAAAGTTGCAAGATTTCCCCTTATCTGCCCACCTGAGACGTTTCAGCTCCTAATATCCACAGACACATGCGAGCCATACACCCCTCCCATTCAATATTGCTATTTTTAACACTTTACAACATAGTTGAAAAGTGTTTATGACTTTGTTCATTCTGTCTGTCTGTCTGTCTGTCTGTCTGTCTGTCAGCATGATAACTGCCGTAAAAATGACTTTATCAAAATGAAATTTTAATATGTTTTTCAAACGATCTGTAGGACCTATGGGAATATAAATAAATAATATCACCCAATTAGTTTTTTATTGAACCCGGGTTGAAAAAATGAAATACATTGAATCCTATAGGACCTAATTTTTCAAACATTTTTTAAGCAAATTTAAAATTCACAAATTGTTTCGAAATTTTTAAGAAATATTCACATTGTCCCCTAAAATATATAAAAAAAATTTCAGTGAAATATATTAGGTAGTTTTTTAATTAAAAATTATTTAATAAAGGGAGAAAAACAAATTCAATTAAATTCTGACTTTTGGGATATCCTCCAGAAAGAAAAAAGAGATGTATAATAAATATCTTTCAAAGAGTTTAACTATTTTGTATATGAGAGAGGCTTCACATTTTAAAATAAATTTGGTAGATAACAATTTTTCAATTTTTTTTTAATTTTATATAACTCTTCATGATATACTTATTTGATGGCATTTTTAATGCACTTTCCTTCGTCCTACAGAGTTAAAATTTAGTGCACAGCTTAAATTTGTAGAACATTTTATTCTACAAAAATTTGGTGGATCTTTAAATATAGATCCTACATTTTTTTTTAAATGGCCTGGAAATTATCCCCATTCACTTCTATAAATCATTGATGCAATGTTGTTAAAAATTCTGATGTGGGCAGCACATGTCTTTCCCTACAGACTCATATTCACGTTCTCTTTATTTCTTCAATAATTTCAGTTTATCTGCACAAAATAACAGCCATAAGTATTTTAAATGACATTGAATTTGCATGTTAAACTTAAATTTGGTTCTCATTTGATAGCTGGACTTATTGTCAAAGGTGGCGTAGCGAAAACACGAAAAACCTAAACTATATCAGAAACACGGCTAGTCCTAGAGTAATGGGGTTAGTCTTATTCTTTTTGTTGTCAAAAATCACGTATAGAATAGGAATTTAATTGATATAATTGAGCACACGTAGTCTTTTATTTTTATATTTAATGATTTTTGCGGGCCATTTTGCAAAAACAGCCCGTTCCTTTTTCCCGAATCGTACTAGAATAACCTACAAGTGATTTATATACCAAATTTTGTTAAATTTGGTATATAAATCACTTGTAGGTTATTGAAATATTATACACTAAATTTTGTTAAATTTGGTCCATTAGTTTTTAGCTAGAGTGGATAAAGACAATTTCTGCCGGCCATTTCGCAAAGAAGGCAGATTCTTTTATTACGAATCGTACTATAATCTAATGAACATCAGGGTTTCCAACAAAAAACTTACCTACCAAATTTTATGAAATTCGGTTCATTAGTTTTTCAGTTAGAGTGGATGCAATATCCTCACAGACACACAGAAAAACACACAGATACACCGTTACACACACAGACGTCTTCCTAAAAATAGTTTTTTCGTGTTCTAGAAGTCCCAAAACGGGTAGATCCTTCGAAAATTCGAGTTCCGATCTTCGGCATGATTCCAATATTTTGAATACATACACATACACACACATATATTATCTGTGTATCTGTGTATTATCTGTGTATCTAAATTCCGTGCCTACGCAATTACAATAGTTGTGAATTTAAATGATCCCTAAACTTTTATTATTTCTTCAACGAAGCCTAATTTTAACTTATGCAGAACGCAAATATCTCAAGTGATTGTGAGGTGAGTTACATAAGAATTGCTGAATTTTTTTCACACAAAATTATTTAGCTCTGGAGTCTGGAATACAAGTTATATGAATGAAATATTCATTGATTTTGCATAGATAATCAGATGATTTATATTGCGATAGAGTTTTAAATATTCAAGTATAATGAATTACTGTAGTACTGTGATAATGTAAAAGATATCACCACAGAATGATATCTTTTACATTATCTATCACATTTTTGAGAAATTTTAAATGAAATTGCATTTCAGTTGGAAAGTGTTTTTTTTATAAGACTCCATATCAAAACATACATACTATACTATCCCCTAACATAATGCAATTAATTTACGCTCCCCTAGACCCCTTAACAAAGCATAACTATCCCACAACCAGTGAAATACTATATGTTGAATAAAGAATATTAAAGCAGTAATTTCCTCAAACAAAGAATAACTATCCTACAAACAGTGAAGCACTATATTTTGAATAATAAAGAATATTAAATTAATAATTTTCTCAGTGATTGGTATTATCAAAGAAATTAAATTTAACCCATTAATCCCCAGAGCATTTTAAATGCCATTTAGATTTTCTGAGTTATTGAATTTTCGACAATTCTGCAACATTTTCATCAATTTGGCAATGTTTTGTCATTTTTGCAACATTTTCTAAAAGTTTCTAGGTTTGTCACCATATTTGTTGCCAAGTGGGACAGACAGACATAATTGAAACGTAATTAATATACTATCTGTTTATTAATTTGTTTGAATTCCAATCCATTCTTAAATTTTAAAATCACTCTCCTACAAACCTACTTATGTATTGTTTTTAAATTTAATTAATTTGGCATCATTTTCATTAATTTACCATCATTTTCATCAATTTTGACAACTTTTTCATCAATTTGATGACATTTTTTAAAAAACACCAAATTTGCAGCCAAGGTCACCAATTGTTTCCAACAAAAAGACAAATAGACCTATGTCTTTATCTATTTGTAAAGACCAAAGCATCCACACTGAAATCTGCCGAGCTGGAGGGCACAGCTCAAAATTCAAACAACATCCATGTAAACAGAATCAGAAACTGTATGGGTGAAAGATATCTCTGATTTAAAAAAAAAATGATCGAGGCTATTTTAAGTTCACTTTAAAATTTTTTGTCTCATTAATGTTGATGAAAACTTATTTTTCAGTGTTGTCCTGAGGTGTCAATCTCTCAAGAACATGCCTGGTTAGAGCTTTGAAAAATGATATTGTAAATTACCAAAAAGCATTTATTTAAAATCACACACACATAAATATTTACAATTATATACAAACTAAGTAAAATCAAAGTGCATACAAAATATTTTTAATTTGTGACAATATAATATTGTGGGGAAATACATGCTAACCCAAAACTATTATTAACCCTTTTGAGATGGGTGTCTCACTGGTAACCGGTACGCCGGTAGTGAATATCACTCACAACCGGGTGGCTCATATGTGAGCCGCCGTTTGAATTGGTTCTGAGGATCGGTGTCTCTATCGATTTTGAAGTAATATTCATTAATTTAGTATCTTTTAATGCCAATAGGTGGAGCCCTATATCCACTACAGTTGAAGTTATCATATGTCTCTAGAATATTGATCTTCAATTTGTTCAAATGTTTTGTATTTTTGATATTTTGATTCGATGTGGAAGCCAGAACTGTGAGTAATGTAAACAAACTAAGCAGCCTCTTTAAATGTTGCAGGTGGCATAAACATGTGTTTTCGGCCTTTCTGAATACTTTTATTTTTTGGAGATGTGGGGGGGGGGGGGGGTATTTCTGTAGTTTTGGTATTCAGTCATTTTGTATTTTTTGCAATATATTGAGAGATATTTTGGAGCATTTAGATAAGAAATTAGTGATTTGCAAAGACTAAAAGAAAGCATTTTTTATTCAAAGAAGAAATCATTTGTATTATCAATTAACTTTTGAGTTATTTCAATGATAGTTACAAATCTTTTCTTTCTCAAAGAGTCATAAAATGATAGTTTTGTGCAACCCATTGTCTTAGCAACATAGTCTTTGCGTGTATCCTAGTTGTAAAGATTATCATACAAAATCAAACTTTTATGCATTGTTATGTTTTATTGTAAATAGCTGCATATTTTCTACTAATCTTTGTTTTCTTATTGTGTTGATTAAATTTCCTAATGTTTTAATTTTTTTATCTTAAATGTTCAATCAATGTAAATCAATTTTTTATGATCTTCATGTAATTTTCAAAAGAAAATATAACCCGAAAATTTATGTACATTATTTATGTACATGATTACTTCAATAGTCAACTAATGAAACAATTGTATTTAAAGTTTTTTTTTGTTCAATTTTTTTTTTTTTTTTTTTTTTTTTTTTTTTTTTTTCAAAAGTTAGGCTTAGCTGTGCAAAAAGCTCCGTCATCTGTGATTAATGTGTTTCAACCCTGCTCCATCCTGAGCGAGCATCCCAGACAGCAATTCACCATCATGAAAGGGTTCATGCTTATTTGCTGAATGGGAAGCAAAAATAGATGTTCAACATTGACTCACTGAAACATTGCAGAGGAACTGTCCTTCTATCGGAGGTCTTGGACATCTTTTTCACTCACCAAGATTAAAACAGCCTTTTATAATGATGTCTTCAGTTCTCCCCTAAACTCAAAATCTCCCTCTTGCAAAGTTTTAAAATCTGCCTCTAAAATTATTGAGTCCCCTTCTGATTTGCCTCAGGGGTGTTGCCATAATTCATTGGTCTTTCAGTCCCCTCCAGGTACAACCTCCTTCGGAAAGCCCCCTCAACACTTGATACCCTTCAGACATTCACCCAAAAAACCCTTCAAACTCTATGATCTTGTCCTCAGACATTGTGGTTTTTTTTTTTTTTTTTTTTTTTTTTTGTTAAAATCTAATTTCCAAAGTCCATTTGCACATCCTGTTTTTCTGGACACCTGCAAATTGGGGCTAAACTACAAAATACCATAACGTAGCTCCTTATCTCAAACCCAAAAATATTGGATCATGGGTTTACCAATTGACAGGCACCTTATAACTTGCATAAAAAGAAAATCAACTTAGATATTAGGCTGAACAGCTTTTAAAGATTTTGAACTCCTTTTTCCAAAATTATAGGCCATCATGCTGGTAAAATTCAATTTTATTAAATAATGGCCCAACATAATTTTTCACAATTGCTTCTGCCAGATCGCACATGCTGTCATGTAGCATCAATGAGTGAATAGTAAAGTATACAATATATAATTGCATACTCCAGTATCTTGCTATAAAATGCATTATCATGGATTCTGACATTTATTTTATTTTTTATTTATTTAATGTTTTTTAATAAGCCAAAGTTAGCACAAATCATGATTTGAAATCGATTAATCTCTTATGTCAACAAATTGTTCAACGAATTACAGGTCAGAATACCCATGAGTTTCACTAGTAGTATTAATTACCCATATTTAACAATTGAAGAAAAGTAGCAATTACAAGTGGCACTATTCCTTTTTACTTTTTCGCAATTACTTCCCAACTCTAGTGTTTTTACTTACAGCTCAAATTGATGCTAAAGCAATACAACTAAAATAACTTTGTTACAAGCAGCATCCAACACAAGGCAGTACAAGACTGTTTTTGCGTTTGAAACTGGTTAGTCGATACTATTAATTTTGTATTATATGCTGCTCTTAACAAAATTATTTTAGTTGTATGTCTAGTTCTTTTGTATTGGTATGTCTTTATAAGTATGTCAAAACAAGTAATGATTACCCATATTAAACAATTGGCATCTTTTGTAGGGCCCATACGTGTTTTAACCGTCTGGATCTTCCTCCTTATACTACATATGAAATGTTATATGAAAAATTGCTGCTTGCAGTGGAGGAGTCTAGTACATTTGGCATAGAATGACCTAATTGAATGCATAAATTGATACAATTAGCTTCACTTTCTGGATCATGTCTTGTCAGCGGAGCCCTGCCGAGGAGGATGTTCTGGAGATATACAGCACATCAAGCGATTCCGGCTCGACAAGATTTTGTCAGCAGATACAGCTGCCATACTGACAATCCATTTTTGAAGTTCAAGTGGTGATTATTCCTGTTTCACCTGAGTCATTCTCCTCTTCCCTCTTTGTTATGCAAAGCCCATGTTTCAACACGTAAGGCCTTCTCTTTACCCTCCATTCTGTTCCATTACCTTTCCGACAACTCTGGCCTTGAAAGGCACATCGAGGCCACAAGAAAACTGGGATTCACAAGAAAAGAATTAGGATCATAAAATTCTACCTGAATTGATTAAACTTTATTCAGTCTCATTTTTAAAGAATCTGGCAGCCATACGGAGAAACCATAAGGGATACTCGCTTTTCATCACCGAATCAATTGTCATCATGCGAGTAATGTTTTATGTGCTTGTCTTTTCTATATGACATTATTTTCAGCACTGTTCATGCCTATTACCTTAGAGCTGCTACTAGTCGTGCTTTACATCTTTTTTTTTATTTTGTACTCTAGTATGGTATATTTAAAAAATGAAACTGATACATAGACTGGGATATTTGCTATGTTTACCTAATCATTCATTCCAGAGCATGTAGTGACTAAAATTGATGAGAAATCGGTTGTACAGAATCGCCGTTCTTAAATTCAATTTACTAAATCTCTATACTGTGATCAAAGAAAAATAAAAAATCAAAAGTTCAGTATTGGTTTTCAGTTACAGATGATGTACGTGTCTGCATCTGTAATATGAACTGATGCTATTCATCCAATCTCAAGCAAATCTTTTTCTCAAGACAGTGTAGATATTAGAATTTTCAGAACAAAAATAAATGCAACGTGCTAAGAATTTTCTAAATTTTCTGTCTGAACATTGCCGTTATAGTCTAGTGGCAAGTTTTTGTCTCCCTGTGCTTTTGGCTGCTGAAATTTGCAGTGTTTTGCCTTTTCTTCATCACAAAAGTTTTGGTAAAGAAAATTGCGAGTCGCTCAACCACCTGATATGCATGGAGCCTCATTGTAGTCTTTGCTTTTGCCAGGGGATTGACTTGTTTCATATTTAAAATGGACTGGAGTAATAGGTTGAATTTGATTTGTAAATAAAAAATATCATCCACATCAAGCTTTGATATATTCTCACGGGTTTTTCAATAATGTCTCATCTGATGTTCCATTCTGAATAACATCATGTTTAGCTCCATTTGAAGGCCTTTTTTTATTTGTGAATGCATGGTTTAAGGCACATTCAGAAAATTAATTTAGTTCTTTGATTATGTGTTTTGCCAAATTTATTTTAGTATGCTTATATTATTTTTATAAGTGCACTATGTGCAATGTAGATTTTTATATTTTCTTTTATAATGTGTACGAGTACTTGTAATGCCAAAATTATGAATATAAAGTTGAAGAATAGGTAAAAAAAAACAATTTGCAGTAATCGCGTCCTAAAATAATTTGACATAAAAATACTTTGTTAGTAACTGAATGATTCTTATTAACTGCATAAGCAGTTAATTTAAAGAATCGTCCGATTTTGAAGATTAAAACATTATAAAAAAAAAACAGCAAGAACAGATGCCTTCTTGCTTATTGTAGTATGGATGCACTACCTTTGCTGAAGAAGGAGGCTGTATTTTGCCTCAAATGGGCAAATACTTTTAATCAACTGCTCTTACTAACAATGTACTTTTATTTAAGTTTTAATTCAATTTGATATTTTCAATAGTATCAAGTGACAATGATAGAAATCACTCAATATTGCATAAAATTCATGGGTCGATTTGTTCTGTATGTGTCATTTTTTGAAAAACCAATCAAACTAAGAAAGTTTTTGATTATTTTAGGTTGAATATTTTTAACCTTTCCTATACCACATAACTCCTTAAAATCTGATAAATAAGGAAAATCAAAGGACCCTTTTTCTTTAATATGGTTTCTACAAAATGCGCTTGCTTTCAGAAAAATTTAAAAGCATTAACATTTCTTCATCAATTTTATGTATGCAATTATCTGCATTTCAGTTAAACAGGTTCTATTGCAGAGGTTCACATTCTATTATTTACAAACACAACAATGCTCATACAAGTTAATTTAGTGCTCTTCAAAGAACCTTGGAAGTTTGGTAAATGACAACTTATTGATATTAATATTTTGTACATAAAATAAATATAAATGCTTTATTCACTAAGAATGAGCATTAGTGAGTTTTAAACATATTGATGTCAAACAACATAATTTCAAATGTAAGTAATTTACACACATTATTATCGTTTGCCAAATGGCAACAAGTACATATACATCCTGCACTCTGCTCTGGACCAGATGCAACACATGTTCCACAATTTGGGTTTGTTTGCATTATTCACTTTTAATAAAGATATTATATTATTTTAATTTTTCAATAATAGCACTTTATACACAATATTTTTGTGTTATTTTATAATTTTTAGCTGATTAATTAATCCATATATTCAAAGATTTATACCTGACTGACACTTAGCACTTATAATAGCACTCCATTATTCTTAAGTCACCTGAAGCTAGGTATCTTCAATATAAATTAATGTACGCTTAGCTTAAGGAAGAGAATATCAAAATTGATTTAATGTAATAAAAAATAAATATATGAAAATAAAAAACATTTCCAGTGGAAGGATTGAAAATAATTTTGCCTAGATAATGCAAATATTTCATTGAAACCTAAAAATATATAACTTTTGTTTAAAAACTTAGCTCAAATAGGCACTCTATCACACTAAGAACATGGTAGGTCGGACACTAATAACATGGTAGTATAGGTATCACACCAATAACATGGTAGGAATAACACCTTTCTGGTTGGTCGGACGGTCTGGGTCTCACTAATAACATGCGAACAATTCATGATTTTGAAAGCTGTTTACACTTTCTGCAATCGTTAAACTATATAATTTTGAGTCGTTTTACTGAAGTGAATAATACTATATAAAATTTCTACAAAAATAATCTTTATAAGATGTCTTTGACATAAAAAAATCAAACTTAAATGATCTTTTACATTTATTAACAAGTGAATACAAAATTTCCCTTGATTTTTCATGGGTACACTTTTCACGGTCTATGTTAAAGCCAAAATACATAAAAAAAAAAATCAGCCTGGCCCACTAAAGACTCTCCAGAGATCCTGCCGGCTGTATTCTGACCTGTTGGTGTTCTTTCTGAAGAAATATGGCAGTGCTAACACTCATGAACAGGATTTACCAAAATGTGTAATTTTGCATCTAATATACATTGAAATACATGTTTTCTCATCGAAATTTTACCAATGACTAAAATTACACCTTACCTAACATTTAAAAAAATAAAATGCAATTTCTTTTAATGAATTTTCCCCTTTCTTATAGTTTAATTGCTGTATATATATATATATATATATGTATGTATGTTTGCATTTTTAACCCTTCCCTGTGCTATTCTATTGTTAAAAGTTTGCTACGACAATGTTTGCATTGTATTTGATACGTTAATAAACCTCTTCAAATTTAATATACTTCCATTCAGCTGTTTACTTTAATATGCTTATATGATACATTTTTGTAACTAAATAATGCTTATGCAATCTTATTGTCTATCGATAAAATTAATTTTTACTGTTTTTCAGGCAGTATAAATAGATTTTATTGATAAATATAATGATAAAAATTAACTATTTATAAATAAAATATATCTGTATTTTTGAATAAAAACCTCTGTTGGGAAAATTCCATAAAATTAAAACATAACATACTAATCAGTTTCAAATGCAAAACTAGTGTTCATCAAAATAAGAAAAACAGAGCAGTCATTTCATAGAAGCAAGAAAACATCTATTGACACATGCTAATGAGTATTGTTATTTTTAGAAAAATATAAGAAAATGATTTTTGCTGTTACCCATTAATTTTTATTTATTTTTTAATGCTCCATACTTTGAAAAATTACTCTTCAAATGTTAGAAAATTAGTAAAAATACCCTTAAAAATATCTTAGTGATAATCTCTGATTCTACTATATATCAGAAAACCCTGATTTTGCCCAAAGTATAGGATACAAACAATATCAAGTACTCTTCACAGAGCATTATTTTGCAATGTTCTTCACATTCATAATTAGTAGCATAAAGTTTTATTTACATTATCATTTGACATATTAGTGAAACAAGTAACACATTTTAGTGAATATATTTGTAATTCTTGTTATTGCATTCATTTCATAACAAGTTAGTACTATGTTTATATTTTTATTTATTTTATTTTTATATATAGCATTTTCCCCACTTGTTTTATAGAGAATTTGAACATATTTTGCTGAAGTGTATATCATGTATGTTATTTATATCTTCATTTTAGAGCAAAAAAAATATTGCTGAATATTTAAAGAATAATACTTTCAAACCTCATTAGCACTTCAAATATATATTGCATTAAAAGGTATGATATTTATTAAAATTACAGCATAAAACGAATTAGCAATGGTATCAACTGATTTTGGAGGCAAAAAATGTGTCTCCAAAAACAGTGTTCATGATATAAAGTCAGAGCAACCACACCAGCAAATGTAGTAGGTTTCTGTCACTAAATAGTTGCATCAAATGGCCCAGATTGTTGCAAAATGAAAAATAGAGGGGAAAAAACTTAAAAGGATGGAAAAAGAGCAGTAAAACATTTTCTCAGTGAATAAAATAATGGACTTATGATGTAAATACTATATTGACTTACAGTACTCTGTGATAAAACAAATAGGTAAACAACTGATTTCCTAAGCTAAATGAGCAGTATTACCAACTGACTTCATATAGCAAATCTAAGACATTATTGTAAAAATAATTGCGAGTAAAAGACTATGAAATTTTATAGTATATAACAAAAATGAAGGAAATCAGCTTTTTCAAAGGCTAAATGAGCTATTTTCATCAAAAATTTTTAAGAAGCACTAAAGTTTAGTTTTTTTTTTTACTCACTGATAAAGTGTTTTGATTTCTGCTTTTCTTTTTCCTTTCTCCTAGATTTTTCTTTTCATTTTTTTTTCTATTTTTCATTTGCTAATGATTTCCATCCTGGGTCGAGTGATGCAACTATTTATCGACAGATGCCTGTTTACCTTGGTGTGGTTGCCCTTTCTTTATATCCTAAAAAAGCCATTTTTTAAAATATATTTATTTATGTAGTATTTTGAGATTTCTAAGCTAAAACTTATGTTTTTTTCTCACATGAGTTGGTATGCAAGAAGTGAAGTAAAATGCTTTTCCTGAAGCAATGATTGTTTCTGAAATTTTGTAGTTTAGTTTTATACATAAAGAAATTGATGGGAAACGTTGATACTGAGTAATTTTAAAAAATGTGATTTTCAGTGAGTGTAAGCTTAATGTTTTACAACAAAAAATTGCATTGTTGAAGATGCATTGTATTTTAAAATTTCTTATTCTAGCATATCAGTTCCTTTAGATTTGTTTGTAGATTAGTATTTTTGTGCTACAAAGTTTAAAATGTTTTTATTTTTTTATTTCATAAATTATTCCCTTTGTTAGCATTTTGTTATATCAGATGCCCTAGTCCCTATAAAGTAGTTTGCAAAAGGGAGGAGTCATCTAAATTTTTTTATATCTGTCATGCTTCAAATATATATTTTTTTTAATTCAAGTTTTAATCAAATAGCTAGCTGCATAATGGTTTTTTAATTCACTGAAGCCTTTTTAGTTTTCCATGTCTGTCATGTACAGGGCTTGAAAATTGTAGTATGTACCATTGTAGAATTAATTTTTCTATTAGGCAATGGAAATCTATAATAAGTACAAATTTTGGCAATTTTAAAACATTATCAAGTTTACTTTTGATATGGGGACTTATGTCATGCACTGTATCTTAGCTACCTACTAGGGAAAACTGAGACAAGTAACTTATACTAAGATATTATGGACAATATATATAATACTGCATTTAATACATAATTATTGCATTCTAAATAACATATTGAGAAATTTTACTTTAGAAAAGGGTTAAAAATTAATTAACATTTTCAGTTTTATTTATCTCTCCCCCCCCCCCCCCCCCCTTTCTTGCGATTTTTAAATTATGCCATACGTGTATCTGTAACATATTTAGATATAGAAAATTTTTGACAGACATAAAATCAATCTACTGTTTCAACTTGACTTTTTTTTTTTTTACTCTCCGTCAGTTCTAAATATTTATAACAAATTTAGAAATTAAATCTTTGAAGTTGTCCATCAAAATCAGATGCTAGATATAATTAATGATACAAATGTTTCTGGTGTGCTTTTGAGGTTTGAATGTATGTTTAATTCTAGTCTTTCCTGGACTGGTTTAGTCCAACTACACTTCAAATACTTGATGAATCTATTGGTATTTATTGCATGTACAAAAATGTTGAAATTCATTATTTGAAATAACTGAATGTGCCTTAATTTGATTGGTCCATTAAGCAAATTGAGATTTCAGAAATTTCTAGGTATTTCATCTGTTTGTATTTTCTCATTCTAAATTGAATGAAACAGGCAGCATGTGATTTTTAAACTGCTGTTTCATGTGATTGAATTATGCCAATTTTGTTCATTAACTTTCTGGTGAATAAGGCTTTTGTAATAAATTTCATTTGTTTATGTGATAAGGTAAGTACAAGTATGGCACATGTTGTATTTATTTAATTTTGCAATAAATTTTAATAATATATCTATGAGGCATTAGGTTTCTAATTTAAAATGCAGTCACCACTGTTTAGAATAAACTCCATTTTTGACATTTTGCATATACAACTGCCAAATTTGTCTTAATAAATTTTTTGGCATATAGTAAATGTAATTTTTACTCATTTTATCTAATCTATTTTTTTTCCATCTATGTGAGTAATTTTTATCACTGGTGAAATTGTTTGGCAAAATATAAAACTTCATTTAATTAATGGTACTTTTGAAAATATTCTTGGAGTTCATTATTTTTTATATCCTTAAATTATTTGAACCTCTCATGTTTATACAGATTACTTAATTTTAAAAAAATAATGAGATTTTCATAATTTAAAGTTTTCAGTTATATACTTTATTTTCAAAAGAACATATAAAAGTTCTTTTAATTTGCATTTCAAGAATTATTCTTTTGGACTAGAGGTTTGCAACCTTTTGCAGCGTGTCTAGTGAGACACTGCCAATTTTTAGCTTTCTCCCACTATTCCCACAAATTCTTTGAGGAAGATATACTTTTTGAAAATAGTTGATTAAGTTCGCCACTAACAAAACATAATCCAATGTGTTCCAGGGACAAACCAAAGGTGGATTTCCACTATCACGGTGCATATTTTTATCAAATTTTTTATTCAGCAATGAAATTTTTAATATTTTCTTATTCTTTTTTTTTTTCAATCTTTAAAAAGGAAGACTGTTTAATATAATTTTTCAGAATTTAAAATATAGATAAAATGGGGGAGGGGGGGGGACTTTCCTAGGAAGAATGAATTGATGGCATATCAAATCAAACTCAACTCTTGATAACAACACTAGAAGCTTTGTTCATTACTAAGATAAAGTTTAAGAAATCATGTCATAAAACTATCAAGACCTAATATTAGCTTATTTATATATATATATATATATATATGCAGGAAAAACATGATCGTATAAACGGTGAAAGTACTCCGATACACACTCAACAGGACAGGTTACGGACCTCTGTTACACACTCTGAAGTTTGTCATAAAAACAGAGGTGACTGTTTATATTATTTAGTTGTAATTAATAAATATAAAACCTGTATTTCTCAAATATTGTGAATGCATAACAATTTCTTGATATGCATTGTAGATATTGAACTAAAAATTGCTTATAAGTACTCAATGGGCAATTTGATATTATAACTACTTGAATTGTTTAGAGCTGGCTTTAAACAAAAGCTTGTAATTAAGTCTATTGGAGATTATAAATAGGTTTCTTAGATGTTAAAATATTAATTTATGAGATTTATTTCAGCAATTATAAGTTACAATGAATCCTTTTTTTATTATTATTATATACAGTATTATTTATATTTTAAATTCATAGTACAAAATGCTACTGTTGGAATGAAAAATGGTTTATAGGAAAGCATTGGTTTAAAAAACTGTATGAATGTTTGTTCTTGCTTAATGAACTTTGCATTTTACTAAGTTTCTATGTTAATGCTTTTTTTTTTCCTGAGTTTCAATATATAATCTAAGTTTAGTAAAACCCGGTTATAACAAGCAGCCTAATTTGCTCACTAATTTGTTCATTAAAACTGTTTTACATAGCAAAATTGTATACAGGGTGTGTCACAATAGTTGACCTTGCTTATTAAGCTTTGGCAATTGGTTTTAGACACATACTTTCAATTTCCGGTCGTCCATTTTGATGCTCTAAGTCCTCTGGACGAGCCGGACGGCCTGGGGCTTTTACATACTTTCAATTTGAAAGTTTGTTAACATTAAGTGTGGAATTCTTTCAAAAACTTCTTTTTCCAGTGTGTGGTATTTTCATAGAAATAGAGGGTTTCAATTTCACTGTACCAGGGTATAAAAAAATTTAAAAAATCAAACTTTTTTTTATTTAAATTGGATTTTTTTTTAAAAAAACATTAGATTATAGAATGCCTACTAAGCATTTTAAATATCCAGACGCAAACCCTGTTTGGGAATCACTGACATATTCTAAGAAATTTCAGCTTGAAATACAGTCGAACCTCGATATGTCGAATTTGAAGGGAGTAGAAAAAAAAATTCGATATATCAAAAATTTGCGATATAGAAAATTTGAAAAATTTTAAGGAATTCATAAAAGAATATATGCATACTAATTCTATACTTTACACATTTAAAAAAAAAATCACTTACTTTATCTTGCCGACAGAGAATTGGGTATTACCCAAGAAAATGCTGACAAATAAGGGGGAGCTTGAAATGATTGGATACAGATTTAATGTAATACTATGTACGTACATACATTATTAAAATGTAATCTTGCATTTCTTTACTTTACAAAATAGTCATCTGTGACAGTTTGGTTACAGCCTGCAATATCTTCCTTCAATATCTATCACATTTTCCAAATGAGCTTAATTTTGTGGTAATAGTTTACTTTAAAACTCTGAATAATACCTTGGTCCAAAGGTTGTAATTTGTTGTTGATCTTTCACGGACTTTAATTTCTGCACTCTATTATGTGCTGTACAGTTGTCCAAGAAGAGAACAATATCGCGATTTTCACGGGATATTTTTCTGTCTAGTTCTTTCAACCAATTAGTAAAAATTTCGGCAGTCATCCAAGCTTTATTGTTCGCAAAATAAATCATTGGAAAAGATTTCATTCCTGAAAAACATCGGGGTTTAGCAGATTTATCTATCATAAGAGGTTTGAGCTTTTCTGAGCCATCCATATTAGTGCAAAATAGCACAGTTCATCTTTCTTTGCTCCTTTTCCCGTCATGGCATGCTTCACCTTTAATGGCCATAATTTTATCAGGCATACACTTAAAAAATAGTCCTGTTTCATCTGCATTAAACACATTTTTTGGATCGTATTTTACCAAATGAGAAAATGAAAACGGTAAGATGATCCAAATGGTAAGATGAAAAAATTCGAGATATCGAGAGTTTGATTAGAAAAATTTCGTGTTAAAGAGTTTGTTTTACATTAGTTTTATACAGTGCGTGACGGGAGATGAAAATATTTCGAGATACCGAGGTTCGACATATCGAGGTTTACCTGTACTACTTTCTGTAAACTTTTACCTCATCTTGTCATTTAAATATATTCTTTTCCTTGAGAAAATTATTTCAATTTCTTTTCATGAAGACCATTCACAGGAACTATCCAATATCTTCATTTTCAACTCTGCAGCTACCCACTGGGAGAAACCGGGAAATCACATAAATCTTTTGGGTTTGTGAATGTAAAATATTTTTTTATGGTATCCAGTGCTTAGACTCGGATCATCTGATGCAACCCTCTGACTCATACCTGCTTTTGCTCTAGCTTTTGTCATTATGTTTTACTATCTCTTGTTTTTATTTAATGTGGGGACCTAAAAATTTTGCTTGTTAAAAGCAAGCAAATCACACTTCAATTACTCATTGTATCAATTTAAATTTCATCATTACTTCATTAAATCTTAAATCTCACTAAATGCAAGATTGTTATAAGCAGGTTCAAAGGTATATTCTTTGTTGAAGAGTAAAGCTTTATCAATATTTAGTTTTAATTAAAAATATGAAGCAAAAAATTACATAAATCACTGTCCCATCACTGCCCTTGGTCCCATTTTGTTATCTGTGCAAGAAGCAGGCAGTAGTCATAGCTGTCATGAAAAAAATTCAAGCTAGCCTAGAATTTTTTAGCATAACTATACTATTGCTGGTCTCTTGCTGGTGAGCTCTTTAATCATAAAATGAATCCAAAACTAATTATTGTTCAGTTTCTTGCTTAAATATAGTACACCTGTATGAGGCAATTTTGATATTTTGTATAATTGTTGCTATTTCTATGCCGAAATGTTTTAAAACTGGGTTTCATGCAATTTGGAAAACATTTCAATACATTACTTCCACATTAAAAGCATTATGCAATTGTTTGTTTGTACAGAAAGAATGTAAAAAAAATCCTGAATTTTATACTGTTTTAGCCTTTTATTGCTTGAAAGCCAATGTGTAGAATTGACTTTTAACAGGCTGCAATCAAAATGAAAAGAAAATTATTCAAAATCAAATTTTATGTAAAGCTACTGACTAGTAAATTTATTTGAGCATTAGCATATAAGAATTTAAATCACCCCAGTAGCAAAACTAATATTTGCATGTCAACCTTTTGCTAAAGTTACAAATATTGCACCAATACTTGCCAAATTTGTTACAGTAAAGAAAAACAAATTACTGTTTAAGATATATTTATATACAATTTAGACCTTGCTGAATGTTTTTTTCTTTTAAATAAAGAAAAACAATAGTGTGTATCAAATGATTTTCAAAAGATAGGCAAACAGATGGGCACAACTTGTAAATATAGAAAAATAACAGAGTTTAAGTAATTATTTTTAACAAGCCTGGCCCAAGTTAAATTTATAAACCGAAATCCACACAAGCCCGGACATTTTAAACTTTGTAGAACAAAGCCTACAAGAGTCCAGCTTGCTTGAAAGTTTGCGAGGCCAAATAAGCCTATAGGCCCGGTTCAAAGAGACCTCTAATTGTTTTATGACATATAGATTTGCACTGGTATGGGCCAAAAAAAATTTTTCTCCCAAATCAGTAAGTGCTTTTATAGTTCAGAATATTTGCATTTTCATAAAATATGTTTTATAATGTACAGGATGTATTTTTAAGGTTTTAACGTTTTACTACTAAACATTCCATGGATTATAGAGTTTCATTGTACGACCCCTAAAAAGGCACAACCCAGGGGTTTGGTTGGAAACCAATGCATTATTGGTTTGCTACTGGGATAAATTTACACTATAATTTATATATTTTAACTGGCAGCTCAGAAAATTTGTTGATTAGAAATGAAATTATATATTATATAAATATAGAGTGTGTATGTGTGTGTGATTCTTAAGTTATAAATTTATTGAAAAATGTTCGTGTTTTATATTAAAAAAGAATAATCATTGAAATATCACTATTCTAAGCCTTTTGCATTAATATCTAATTGCTGAAACTAAGCCATGCTTAATAGGGATGAACTTTAAACCAAAAAAAATTAATTTCCACAAAAAACAATCAAAGAAATTGGACATTGAAAGTGCAATAGTAATATACACTGTATATATGTGGTATCTAAGATGACATTTGCCTTACAAAACTGAAAATTTAAAGAATACATTTTAGTCTATCCGCCCATGAGCACATATCGATATCTTATATAATAAATAACTGAAATATAACCCAGTGTTATATTTTAATTCAACAAACATACATATTTAACAAGCATTTGTTACATATTGTAGTCCACACTGATGCAGATAATAAAAATTTTAATTTAAACAAAATTAGTATGTTAACATCATTTGTACTTCTAACTTCATCAATAAACCCAGCCCTGCCCCTGATAGAGATTTTTCTATAGAGTATTCCTATGAAATTTGGTTAAGTTTCAGCTACTAACCCAGCAGAAAGCTCTAAACAGGGATACTTTATTATGAATGCCATATTAAGTGAAGTGTTCACTATCTACTTAAATGTTTAGTTTATTCTCGATGACATTTGCATATTTTGCCATGAATGATGTATTAGTTCCTTTTGAATGATTGTTCCATATGCTTATTCCAGATTATCGTTTTGTTATGTATGAAACTATTGAAGCCTTGATGTATAAAAAAAGATGCAATTATTGTAAATGTTATTTAATTTAAGATTTTTTAACTATTGGAAATGAGTTTTCAGTTTTCACATCCTATAAAGAATAGTGTTGTGTATGTGTGTGTCATTCAGCTGGCCTGAGAAGGATCATGTAGTTATCTATGCATTGTGTATAAGAAGTTTGTGATGTCACTTCAGCATCAGATCAATTTTATAATAAATGCTCCTAATAAAATATGTTTTGTCTCAAATAACTGATATACACTTTTTACCTTATCGTACTATTGTATAAAGTATTGGTTTTCCCACACATAAATCTCCAAATTTATCCTTTTGATGGTTAAAGATGTTTTGAGACCTTCTGAATCCATTTTGAACATTTAAAAAAAAATGTGTGTGAGAGGGAGTGAAGTGCAAGCACATCTCTGAATACTACCGTGAGCATACAGAGTTCTGTAGTAAAGTCCTTGAGAACCCCAATAACTTTGTAAGGAAAGGTTCATGAGTATATACGGTAGGTTTGTAGAGGCAGTTTACACATTTTTAGAACAATTTTATCATGCAAAAAAAAAGGAAATTATTAAAAAAAAATTGGGCAGCAGCTCATTTAATAAAAGCTAAATTATTATTTGCTGTACGTATTTCTGAATGCAAAATAAACAATATTATTCATAATACAGGGAAAAGCATTGCTTTTAACCTGAAAAAGAACAATGAATGAATACCCAAAGAAGGTCCTTACATTTACGACTATTTCAAATATAGAGTTTCTTGTCTCAGAAGAAAATCCACCAAGTCAAAGAACAATTGCAGTGTCTTTAAATACCTCTGCAGCGACCATGTAAACAAGATAATAAATAAAGATTTAAACCTTAAAAAAACTAAAAAGCATAATGTTCACCTCCTTTTACCTAGACATGTAGTTTAGCACAGAACACTCTTTAGAATTCTCTATAAAAATCATTTAGCCAGTGACAGATGGAAATATATTGTGACTATTGAGGAAGTGTTGATCTATTTAAATGACTAATAAAAGATCGATTTTCTTTCTCAAAAGAGTAGAAAAAGGCCTATAAACTTGGTTCCAAGAATCAAAAGAAAGTTTCAGAAAAGGATTCATGATTATTTCTGACTTTTCGTACAACGGTAAGTTAAGATAAATCGAAAAAAAATGTGAAAATCAATTCAACATATTACCGAGAGAATGTTTCAACTCCTTTATTTAAAGAAGAAATACCATCCCTTTATCCACAGAATATTAATAGAGTAGAACCTCATCAGGATAAGGCTACTAGGAACACATCAAAATCTACCGCTAAATTTCTTGAAAAGATTACAAAAGTTGCAGGTATTTAAAGTAAATTATTACCTTTTGCTTATATTCATTCAAAATTCCTTGATGTGTCACCAATGGATTATTGTACTTTTGGATTGTTAAAAAGAGAACTTTCTAAATGTAGGCCTAAAACAATGAATGGACTATGGAAAACTGTGAAAGAGGAGTGAAATAAAGTACCACTAATAGTTTTAAGAAAAGCTCTTTTATCTTGGAAATCAAGGTGTCGACTGATAGTCTAGAAAAAGGACCATCAGATAGAACGCTTAAGAAATAAATAATGTTACTTCAAACTGTTTTAAATATTGAATGTTAAATAATATTGCTTTAAATTTGTTCTAAAATGTGTAAACAGCCTCTAGCAAAATGACCATGTCCAAGTCCTCTCTTTGTTAAGATACCTTATACAGGGGAAACATATTTGTTAGTATACCTTATACAGGGCTGACAATAATATTTCAAAATGATAGTCATTTTGACTATCCTACTAAAATGCTAAAAAAAATAATAATAATGTTCTTAGTCATTTCATGTTTTTTTTTCTCACACGAAAATAGATTTTACAAATTTTAGACTGTGCTAAAACTAAACGGTTCTAAACATGGGCGCCCGTTTGGGAGGGTAAGGGGCGGGGCACCTGCCCTCCCCTGGATGTTCAAGTGCAAGGCGGATATCAAACTAGTCCATGTATGCCTTATTTTTAAATTTGTGTCCCCCCCTTACCAGAAAAAGTTCTATAGGCAAGACCATGGTTCTATGCAAATTCATTATAAATGCTTCGAATATCGCAGTAAAGACCCAAAATTGATGGGTTCCCCCATGTGTCCTTTTCTCTAATCTCTAAAAGGACTTTATTTATATACAATGATATGAGTAACATCTAGTTCAATTTTATATTTTTAATGAATTAAACAATTAGATGTTTGATGAGATAAAATGAAGAGAGGAAGAACTGAGTTTTATACTTATTATATTATGATGATACAACGTTATTTTAAACTATTTTTCAAAAAGTTCTTGCATTTTTATTTTTTTTAGACAAATTGTTAATTTTAATATAAAAATCTGCGTACATATACCAGGGATGTTGCACCTGCGCCAATTTTCGTGTTTTCCTTATATTTTGCGCCGACCTGCTCCAGTTTTAAAATTCAATAGAAATACGAGTAGTTCGGCTTATATTAAAAACTAGCCGCTTTTGGCGACCAGCCTGTTCGCTATCCTTGAAAATTCTGAACTCGCTGGCACGACCTACCAGAAAGGTGCAAGGTAACTGTTTGGACGGCCAGGAAGTGCCATCCAATTTAGACCGGAACTTAGTGGGGGAGGTATCCACTGGGACCGTACCCTCCTTCCCCTACCACCAACCTCTCGGAAGGACTTACGGTCCCACATGTTTAACGTGATCGTACTCCGCGTGAACACGGCGGGAATCGAACCCGGACCTACCGAGTGCAATTCTCGCACGCTAACCACTGGCCTTCCGCGACAATCGTCATAACTTTCTTTTTATTCACCCAATTTAAACCGGAACCCAGTGGGAGAGGCATCCACAGGAACCATACTCTCCTTCCCCTACCACCAACCTCTAGGAAGGACATACGGACCCACATGTTTAACGTGATCGTACTCCGCCTAAACACGACGGCAGTTTAAGCAGTTGCGGGAATCGCTAACCACTGGGCTACCGCGCCCTCAGCGACAATCTCCATAACTTTATTTTTACTCACCCAATTTAGACCGGAACCCAGTGGGAGAGGCATCCACAGGAACCATACTCTCCTTCCCCTACCACCAACCTCTAGGAAGGACATACGGACCCACATGTTTAACGTGATCGTACTCCGCCTAAACACGACGGCAGTTTAAGCAGTTGCGGGAATCGCTAACCACTGGGCTACCGCGCCCTCCGCGACAATCTCCATAACTTTATTTTTACTCACCCAATTTAGACCGGAACCCAGTGGGGGAGTCATCCACAAGGACCGTACCCTCCTTCCCCTACCACCAACCTCGCGGAAGGACTTACGGACCCATATGTTTAACGTGATAGTACTCCGCGTCAGTGGCGGGAATCGAACTCGGGCCTACCAAGTGCAATTCCCGCGCGCTGATTTAAATTGTATAATGACCATATGCTAAACTCTTAATTTCATCATCCTCGTTCCATCAATCATCCATACCGTTCCACCAATCCATAAATATAGCAATTTCAAGTACATCACCACAATTCAATCCACCATAATTCAATCACTTAAAATTTTAAAATATCCATAAATTAAAATATCATATAAATATAATAATTTCACCCGATGTATCCAATACATATGCTAAGCTCTGAATTCATTTAAAACCGGAAGCCCGATCTCCATGGAGACGGGGGAAAAAATTACTGCGGCGGGGGGAAATGCCGGTAGCGGATAACCGAGAAATTTAAAATCATTAGTTCATTAAAATCGCGATCCTGTGGATATTTATAATAATTTTTTGACTAGATTGGGCTTGTAAGAAAGCCAGATGTTTGAGCTTTCTAAAATTGTAAATTATTATGAGTACTTTTTACTATGCGAGAATTTAAAAACCAAAAATAGGTTTTTTTTAGCCAAAAGTGACTTTTGTTTTAAAATCTTTAAAAAATATTAGAAATCGAAATTGAGATTTGAAATTGATATATTTTTACTCGCAATTGGCTGCTTTTTCCGGTGGTGTGATTTGTTTTTTTCTACGACGTCTGGATTGTGGAGAAAAAAAAACAAAAAACGGTCAAAATCGCATAAAACATTAAATAACAAAAAAATAATTATAATTAAAAAATCGGTTTTCACGTGTCCCCCTTTCCTTCCCCCCCCCCCCCCCGGGTCTCCGATTGTCAAATTTCGTAGCTCTCCGACGCGCGGTCGCTGAACGTATAGTGTATAAGACACACAGACAGACATTGCCTTTTATTATTTAAGATTCTCTACGTATTTTCCAAAATTTTCGCAATTGCCGTGCGTACCTCGGCACTTTAGGAATATTTCCTAGTGCCATTACGATTATTTCCGTAAAATGTGTGAATTTACGGGAGAGAACGTACACCATTCAATCCATCTTCTAATGATCTTATATTAGAACGATAAAGATAAAACTGTTTTATTAACACTTTACAACAAAGTTGAAAAGTGTTTATGACTGTTCATTCTGTCTGTCTGTCCGTAATAACTGCCGTAAAAATGACTTTATCAAAATGAAATTTTAGTATGTTTTTCAGACGGTCTGTGGGACCTATGGGAATATAAATAAATAATATCAGCCAATTAGTTTTTTATTGAGCCCGGGTTGAAAAAATGAAATACATTGAACCCTATGGGATCTAATTTTTCAAACATTTTTAAGTAAACTTAAAATTCACGAATTGCTTCGAAATTTTTAAGAAATATTCACATTATCCCATAGAATATATAAAAAAAAATTCATTAATTTATGTTATGTAGTTTTTAAATTAAAAATTATTTAATATAGGGAAAAAAACAAATTCAATTAAATTCTGACTTTGGGATATCCTCCAGAACGAAAAGAGAGATATATTATATAATAAATATCTTTCCAAGTGTTTAATCATTTTGCATATAAGAGAGGCTTCACATTTTAAAATAAATTTGGTAGATAACAATTTTTCATTTTTTTTTTATTTTATATAACTCTTCATGATATACTTATTTGATGGCATTTTTAATGCACTTTCCTACGTCTTAGAGAGTTAAAATTTGATACACAGCTTAAATTTGTTGAACATTTTATTCGACAAAAATTTGATGGATCTTTAAATATAGATCATACATTTTTTTCGAAATGGCCTGAAAATAATCCCCGTTCACTTCTATAAATCATTGTTGTAATATTGTTAAAAATTCTGATGTGGACAGCACATGTCTTTCCCTGCAGACTCATATACGTTCTCTTTATTTCTTCAATAATAATTTGAGTTTATCTGCACAAAATAGCAACCATAAGTATTTTAAATGACATTGAATTTACACGTTAAACTTAAATTTGGTTCTCATTTGATAGCTGGACTTATTGTCAAAGGTGGCGTAGCGAAAACGCAAAAAAACTAGAATATCTCAAGAACGGCTAGTCCTAGAGTAATGGGGTTAGTCTTATTCTTTTTGTTGTCAAAAATCACGTATAAAATAGGAATTTAATTGATACAATTGAGCACACGCAGTCTTTTATTTTTATATATAACGATTTTTTCGGGCCATTTCGCAAAAATAGCCCGTTCCTTTTTCTCGAATCGTACTACAATAACCTACAAATGATTTATATACAAAATTTTGTTAAATTTGGTATATAAATTACTTGTAGGTTATTGAAATATTATACACCAAATTTTGTTAAATTTGTTCCATTAGTTTTTAGCTAGAGTGGATAAAGACAATTTCTGCGGCCATTTCGCAAAGAAGGCAGATTTTTTTATTACGAATCGTACTATAATCTAATGAACATCAGGATTTCCCACAACAAACATACCTACCAAATTGTATGAAGTTCAGTCCATTAGTTTTTCAATTAGAGTGGATGTAATATCCACACAGAAACATACACATATACACCCTTACACACACAGACGTCTTCCTAAAAATAGTTTTTTCGTGTTCTAGAAGTCCCAAAACATGTAGATCCTTTGAAAATTCGAGTTCCGATCTTCGGCACGATTCCAGTACTTTGAGTACATACACATACACACATATATTATCTGTGCATCTCTGTATTATCTGTGTATCTAAATTCCGTGCCTATGCAATTACAATAGTTGTGATTTTAAATGATCCCTAAACTTTTATTATTTCTTCAACGAAGCCTAATTTTAACATATGCAGAATGCAAATAACTCAAGCGATTGTAAGATGAATTACATAAGAATTGCTGAATTTTTTTTCACACAAAATTATTTAGCTCTGGAGTCTGGAATACAAGTTATATGAATGGAATATTCATTGATTTTGCATAAAGAATCAGGTGATTTATATTTCGATACAGTTTTAAATATTTAAGTATAATAAATTACTGTAATACTGTAAAAGATATCACCACTGAATGTATCACATTTTAGAAATTTTTAAATGAAATTACATTTCAGTTGGAAAGTGTTTCATAATCAATGCTTATGCATGATTGATATTTCTTGTTTTTATAGTGCCAGTAAAATTAAACAATATTTTACTAAACAAATTATTTTTTTCTTAAATTATGCGATTGCACAATTCAGTTTTCATTCCGAGACGTTGCCGAGAATACTTAATTATCTTTTTCCATCCGTGTCATACCTCTTGTTATTGGACATTAGCGTGTATAAACTAGCATATTTTCATATTTTGTTTAATTCTAAAGATTAATTTTTTAATTGTTTTCCATAAATAGTATGATTGCTCAATTCACTTTTTATTCTCGAACGTTCCAAGAGTACACAATTATCTTCCATCTATATTCATCCTCTTATTATTGCACATTAGCTTGCCTAAACTAACTTATTTTCAAATTTTGTTTAATTCTAAAGGTTAATTTTTTCTAATTATTTTCACATAAACTGGGCGGCTCTGCCTCCTGCTCGCTCCCCTCGCGCAACTCCTTTCGGGAGGCTTCGCCTCCTACTCGCAGAGCTCGCTTCATATCTATATTTTCTAAAAATTCTACTTTCAAAAATCTCTTTTCTATCCCTGCCTATTTTCCGCAGGAAGGAAAAGCAGGGATTTTTCTTAGCACAGGAAATCCAAAAACTGAATTCCTTGATCATGAGATCGCTTCGCGAGCTATTTCATGCCAAACTAAAGTTTAAACCGATAAACTGTTTATTTCATCGTATTACCCTATTATTTCTCTATAAATGTACCAAGTTTCATATTTTTATATGCTATAGTTTTTACGGTACAAGACAGAGAAATCGCTAGACGTGTCAATACGGAAATAAAAGTTCACTTCAGAAGTACATAAAAAGTAAAATATCTCGAAAACTACATCGAAATTAAACAAGAAAGATCAATCATGCATAAAGCGCTGATTATGAAACACTTTCCAACCTCAATGCAATTTTATATAAACATCTCTAAAATGCGATACGTACTTCGGTATTTTTAAAATTATCACAATACTACATTAATTTATTATATTTGAAAACTTCATCGAAGAAAATGAACTTCATTCAAATGACGGCATTAAAATATAAATTGCCTGGTTTAAACATCTCTAGAATGCGATACATTACTCGGTAATATTTTTAAAATTATCATAATACTACAATAATTTATTATATTTGAAAACTTCATCGAAAACAAATGAACTTTATTCAAATAACGTCATCGAAATATAAATCGCCTCTATAAAAGCATCATTTCATTTATAACCATCTTTCCATTCCTTTCATTCATCCCAATACTATAATAATCTATTTTATTTAAAAACTTAAAACTATGGATGTACAAGTAATTTAACTCTATGCTTAAAACCTCATCGCAAAAATCGTCTGGTTCTCCTTGTAAAATCAATGAATGTTCATTTATATCAACTATATTGCAGACACCATGCACTAAATAATTTTGCGTTAAAGAAATGCAGCAATTCTTATACAACTAATTCTACATCTTTTGGTATTTACATTCTCCATAAGTGAAAATTAGGCTTCGTTGTAGAAATAATCAAAGTTTGATGAAGTCTAAAATGCAATACATTCCTCGGTAATATTTTGAAACTTATCACAATACTGCATTAATTTATTATATTTGAAAACTTAAACCTTCATCGAAAAAAATGAACTTCATTCAAATGACGGCATTGAAATATAAATTGCCTGGTTTAAACATCTCTAAAATGTTATACATTCCTCGGTAATAGTTTTAGAATTATCATAATACTACGATAATTTATTATATTTGAAAACTTCATCGAAAACAACTGAAATTAATTCAAATGACGTTATAGAAAAAATAACGCCTGGATCTCTCTATAAAAACAGGATTTCATTCATAACTTTCTCCCATTCATTTCATTCATCACAATACTATAATAATTTATTTTATTTAAACATTTTGTTTAAGACCATGGAGCTACAAAAAATTAAACTCTATGCTTGAAACTTCATCGAAAAAAATCGTCCTTCTCTTTATGAACTTCATTCAAATGACGGCATTGAAATATAAATTGCCTGGTTTAAACATCTCTAAAATGTTATACATTCCTCGGTAATAGTTTTAGAATTATCATAATACTACGATAATTTATTATATTTGAAAACTTCATCGAAAACAACTGAAATTAATTCAAATGACGTTATAGAAAAAATAACGCCTGGATCTCTCTATAAAAACAGGATTTCATTCATAACTTTCTCCCATTCATTTCATTCATCACAATACTATAATAATTTATTTTATTTAAACATTTTGTTTAAGACCATGGAGCTACAAAAAATTAAACTCTATGCTTGAAACTTCATCGAAAAAAATCGTCCTTCTCTTTATGAAATCAATTAATATTTCATTCATATCAGCCATGCAGACTCCATGGACTAAATTATTTTGTGTTAAAAAAATACAGGAATTCTAATACAACTCATTCTATATATTTTGCTGTTTACATTTTACATAGGTGAAAAATAGGCTTAGTTGTAGAAATAATCAAATTTAGATGAGCATTTAAACTCAAATATATTGTCATTGCGTTGTTTCAGTATGTAGATGCACAGAATTTAAGCAAAAAATAAAGTAGTTTTAGGACGGATACAACACTCAATATGAATTAAAAAGAACTTAAAAAAAATCACGATTTTGAAACAAGATGGATGCCATATATCATTTTGAAGTGGGTCATGTAATCGTTTCATATCATGGTCACGTGATCGTTTCATATAAGAAGTGTAATTATTATTTTAATTTTTATTTAAAAAACTGCTGAATTTTTTTTTTATATATTTTATGGAACAATTGAATATTACCTAAAATTTTCGAAGCAATTTGTGAATTTTAAATCCGCTTAAAAAATGTTTGAAAAATTGTATTTCATTTTTTCGACCCGGGTTCAATCCAAAACTAATTGGGTAATATTATTCATTTATATTCCCATAAGTCCCACAGACCGTCTGAACAACATACTAAAATTTTATTTTGATAAAGTCATTTTTACGGTAGTTATCGTGCTAACGCGGACAGGCAAACAAACAAATAGAATGAACAAAGTCACAAACACTTTTCAGCTGTGTTGTAAAGTGTTAAAGAGGAGCTTCTGTAAAAATTCGTGCTCTTGCTATTGTTAGTCTGTCTACTCGGGACGCGAACTCGCAGCTGAAATATTTTGTTATTGACATTAAATATTTTTTAAACTACAATATATATATTAACAAGAAAGTTCAATCATGCATAAAGCATTGATTATAAAACACTTTCCAACTGGAAATGTAATTTTATTTAAGCGTCTCTAAATTGTGATACATTTAGCGCTGATATTTATTTTAAATATCACAGTAATTTATTATATTTGAAAACTTAAAACTTCAAGAAAGACAATCAAAAAATACAATGCCAATAACCATGGAAGTAAAAGTAAGGAGTTAAAACTTCACATTAAGAAAACGCCAATATCGTGTAAGACAATAATTTAGGTGACCCTAGGATAAGCTGCATTACATGAATTTCTATGGCGAAAGACCTAAAATACTTTTTAAACTGTCAGTTTTGTAAAAATAAATAATTAACGCAATTCAAGTTAGAACTGAAACAATAACGTATATTCCTACTCATTCAAAATTATTATTCCTTTCAATTTATTTTTATCCCCATAAATTCTGTACTCTATCCTACTACTATGAAAAAATTCTGGTTAATTATACACATAATTAGTTAACTTTTAATTTAAAGCTAATAAAAAATACATATACTAAATACTACGCCTTTCTATTGTGTCAATTAGCAATAGCAGCCACTTTACTAGCACTAGCGACACCTACATATAACTCTCAAAACATTATGGCATTTTTAAGCATTTCTTCCATAGGAGTTTTATCTCCTTCTCTCTAACTCCATACTAGTTACACGAAATGAACTTTATTCAAATAGCACGATTGTAATATAAATCGTCTGCCTCTATATGTAAAATCAGTGAATGTTTCATCATTTAAAATAAAAAATAATGTAATTGCGTTGGCTCAGAATTTAGATAAACAGATAATACGTAAAAAAAATCTGATGTGGACAGCACATGACTTTCCTTATATAATGCGATGAATTTACTATTTTTACAGTAAAAAAATAGATTATTTTTATAGTAGATATATATACTCTTTCCAAGATATTGAATTTTCGTCAATGAGTCGTCATTTTCATTGGTTTAGCGTTATTTTTATCAATTTGGGGAGTTTATTGTTAATTTAGCAACATTTTAAAAAGTCGCCAAGTGGGCGACATTCCACCAAATTCGTCGCCAAAATCTCGCCAAGAGTTATGGGCGGAGAAATAAGTTATTCTTGAAATAGCAGATAAATGACCATTGGCGTCCAAATACAAAAGTGTTACTCAAAGTATTTTTTTTCATGAATGGAACGAGCTAGATCCATGAGAATGATGTCACCAAATTTATGGCATGGTATTACATATGAAAAGTGAACATGTTTCTCAATAGGAAATTTTTTTTTTTTTTATCTCTCTGCGAACTATATCATTTGCTGTGGTTGCTGAAAAAGAGCCTGCGCAGCTAATAAATATTAAAACACGTTTAAAATGTAGATTAGAAAATAAATTTAATAACATTTAAAGTTTAAATACATTTTACAAACATTTGAAAAATAGGAGTACTAATTAAATGCATGTCAGCGCGCCTCCCCACAATCACACTTAAACATAAACATTTTTAATTTGTGCTAGAGTTTCATTCAGAAATTGTAGAAAATTAAAATATATAAATTTTTCATTATATTAAAAGTTTGCTGGGTTTGCGGACGGCAAAATTATTTCTGATTACAGCCCACGATTTGACAGTCCAGCAGACGTGAAGAACTATTTTATGTAATATCTTTTATGTAACATTTTATGTAACATATGTGTAAGTATCTTATGTAATATTTTTACAAAATAGCGCTCATTTGCGTCAAATTAACATTGGCGACAAACTCAGTAATTCTACACAACCTGATTAGAATCCACGAATTCGAGAAAAGTGTTATTCACCCATTTCTACTTATAACGGTATCGATTCTATCTTTCGTACTATATGACCTACTTGGTTATAATTTTTGAAATTAATTTACTATTGGGCATGATAAAAAAAATCTGATGTGGGTAACATATGACTTTTCTTATATAATGCAATGAATTTACTACTTTTACAATAAAAAAATAGGTTTTTCTTATATTAGATATTTATATTCTTTCCAATATATTGAATTTTCGTTAATTAGTCGTCATTTTCATTGATTTAGTTTCATTTTTATCCATTTGGCGAGATTTCCGTTAATTTGGCAACATTTCAAAAAGTCGCCAAGTTGGTGACATTTCGCCAAATTCGGTGCCAAAATCTCGCCAAGCGTTATGGACGGAGAAGTAAGTTATTCTTATAGCAAATAAATAACTATTGGCGTTCAAATACAAAAGTATTACTCAAAGTATCTTTTCTCATGAATAGAACGAGCTAGATCCACGAGAACGATGTCACCCAATTTATCGCATGATATTACATATGAAAGTGAACATGTTTCTCAACATTTAATATTTTTTTTTAATTTATGGGATTTTTTGATAAATTTATTTAAAAAATGTGCTATATCTCGAGAACGGTTCATGCTAGCGTTCTGAAACTTATGTCAATCATTTTCTAAGAAAAAATAACGCAAGAAATGTCTATTTGCTTAACTTTATTAAAGGTTTTGATTTTTTGGTGATTTTTTCAAAATTTCACTCGAAAATTTAGGGGGGGGGGGGATCTGAACATTCGATTACGTTTAAAAACAATTGGCTTCCAGTTTTCACGGATTGCGATTTTTGTACCAAATTTCATTCGAATCGCTCTATTTGTTCGTGAGATATCGTCTCCACAGACTCACTGAAACACACACACACAGACATCACTTCAAAAATGTTCGATTCGTGATCAGGGATGCTTGAAACGTGCTCCCCCGCCGAAAATTCTAATTCGAATTTTCGACCCCGTCACAATACTTTCCTTATACATTATGTATATAAGGAAAGTAAAAATTGTCGACAACGAGAGAGGAGGAAGAGAAAAGAGAGGATTTATGCTGAAAAATTGCAATAAAATAATTGGCATACTTATTACTGTTTTGAATGATGCCCCGTGCCTTAAAAATTCATTAAAAATTCTTAAAATCAGCAATTTTCTTGAAAGCGGTTAAGGGAGTTTAGAGACTTAAAAAAAAAAGTGTTTTCATTCGATTTATTGTGCCAAAAATACGTATTAAACGATCACTCTCAATATAGTTAAAAATTATTGTTATTACCCCCCACACACACACACACACACACACACACAAGGAACATTCTTCAAAATTTTCAGCACTCCCTAAAATATAAAAAGAATTAGATCTCGAAAATTAGGAGGGGGTGCACGTGGAGCCCTTCTGGCCTGTGGCGTCACTAAGGGAAGGATTTGGGGGTCTAACACCCACATCCCTGGAACCCATTGAAATTCGGAGGAAGCAAGATATTTTTTACCCCCACCCCCCACCCCCCCCCCCCCCCAAAAAAAAATGTTTTTTTTTCTGGCGACATAACTGCCTCTAGCTCCCAGACTACAAACAAGCATATAAATTTTCCAAATAAAACCCAACGCAGTAAGGCTTACTGCAGTAGTGACCATTAAACTTTCATTTCCGCCTTTTGATATTTGTTTTGTGGCGCCAACTCTAACAGCCGCGTGTTCCAAATGACAAACGAGAGAGACCAAAGAACTGCTTTGGCCTTGCCCACCAGCAGAAGGATCTCAATAAACTCAACATCTCTTGGCTGCTGTCCTAGTGCTGCCTTGTCAAATACCTTTGGCACCGGTTTCATTTTTATGTTTAGATTTCAACTTGGTGCATCAGCTTTAAAAGTGGGCTTTGCCATTTCTGTTTTCGCCAAACTGCTTTGCAATTCATTCATGTTTTTCTGCAGGGAGAAGGGATTAAATATAGCTATTTAGATTCTGGATCAACAGCCATTGCAAAAACGAGCGTTGCATAAGAAGCAAACGAAACCTTCCACAAAGTAATGAAAGGTGAAAAAGTGGAATAACTCACACGTCCATCGTTTTGGAGTTTTATCATAACTAGCAGAGGCACCCGCGGCTGTTCGTGATTTAGGTTCAAAGAGTTTCGAGATCTCTGCACAAGATTATACATGGGGGGTCGAAAAGTAGCGTGCGTCAAATCTGAATATCATATAATGTCTCGAGGAATTGAAATAGAAGAATTTTATTCAGTTATGTGGCGCTAATATACATACCCTCAAAAATATATCAGAAATGTCGTCTGCTGTTTTAACGCGCCGGATGTTTATTACAAACGCCTTTTTATCAATCGAAATGACTCAGAAGGAAAGAATCTTTATTTTTAAAGCCTCTCCTTAGTGATTCTTTTGAGTGGCATTAAAGAGTTTGATATTTAAAACAATGTTCTGCCATTAAGAAAATATATAAAATAAATACATATGTAATGTGTTTATTTATTTAGTACATACTCGGTGTACTCTTATCCTACTATTCGATGTATTAAAGTGCACTTATGACTTATCGCATCTAAGCTTTCTGTGTACGCAATTCTTGAACTTTCTCCGTCCAGGAAAATCCTCCCATGTTATCCTTCTTTTCACTTGCCAGTTCTTCCTCACTTACTTCACTCACTAAATTTATAATTACGTCATCGGTCTCCTGTTACGTTGTTCATCCTCATTCATCCAATCATGGATGTCTTATGTCATAATAGGTTCTGAAACCAGAGCAGTCCTTCGTAGGGCTCCGAAACAAAGGTAAATTCTAAGCACCCCCCCTCACCACATAAAACTTTTATATTAAAGAAAATAATGCATTGAGCAAGGAAGAAGCATTTGTCTACTTTGTGTATGCTCAGCAACGCTCCTGTCTGAAACTGGAAGATTTTTTAGCTCTATGAGCGGAAGATTATCTTCATCTTCATCCTCACTTTCACTTTAAAAAAAAAAAATTCCATAAAATTTAATAAGTGATGAGTCAACGAAAAAAAGAACTATCTCGGATAATCGGAACTCTACAGTATCTGCATTATGTCAATTTTCTCCTTGATAAATAGCAACATATTGTTTTTATTTCTTGATCAACATACAATGTCACCGCTTCTTTTCCTATAAGTTTAATAGACAATTTTAGATTTGAACACTGAAATGTATTTTTGATCCGAGTAGCCACCATTTGAAGATATTTCAAACACCTCTTTCGCCATTAGAACGAATGCGAATTCTTCATCGCTTGAATATTTAGGAGAGATTTGACAAATTTCCTACTATATTCTTCAAAAGACTATTTAGAACTCCTAAATCTTTAGACAATAAAGTCTGAATGTTTGCGAATGTTCAACAAAAATTGTGCTGAAACATGACCAAGGAATTCTGTTTCTAGAGTCCCTGGGCTGGGAAAATCTCAGCTTTGTACCTCCTGCAGAAATTAAGTGGGGGGGATAGAAAAAGAAATTTATGAAAGTAGAAAAAACCTGGAATAACGGGGTGGTTGCTCTACATCAAATTTCTAATGCAGCGCCTATTAGAGTGTAAATAAAAAATTTCGAATAATGCCGTATGCCGTCCGTGCTAAAACATGACCTTTACCCCCCCCCCCCCCCCATTTTTCCTTTAAACAATTCCCTATGCAGGAAAAATTGGAGGCAATAACTCCACGTCATTGGTTAAGTAATTGGCAAACTTCGGCAATGTAACAATTAGAACCTCGACCCTTTCTGAGATCTGGCTACATGACTTCAAATGCAATAAGATAGCTGATTTTCTTCACATTGTTGATGTTTCATCATTGGTATGATCTAAATGAAAATAATCTTACATAATAAAGGAAAATGTG
Organism: Amaurobius ferox; assembly: GCA_951213105.1. NCBI lineage: Eukaryota > Metazoa > Arthropoda > Arachnida > Araneae > Amaurobiidae > Amaurobius > Amaurobius ferox. The sequence goes on along the minus strand of OX578149.1, from coordinate 116,514,992 downwards.
TGGTCTGTTACGGGAAATCTAAGCGCCGTACGACCATGAAATTTGGTACATATGTGCACCAGAACCCGAATAGGTGCACATCGGCTTTATTATTATTATTATTATTTTTAATTCGAATTCATTTTTCACTTATTTTACGTTTTAGTCCGATTTCGGGAGATATTCACACAAAACGGTTCTTTATGACAGAAAATATCATGGAATTTCCATCTTGATACCATTTCAAAGATCAAAAAATTCTTTTTTAAACGAACTTTGGGCGGAATCCATACAATTCGTGAAATTTTAAAACGTATATACTTTTCGTGCAGTTTAAACATCCGAACACTGATTCAGTCGGAACTTCCGCAGCAACCTGAAGGTTTATACCGGCTAGGGTTGGAGGACCAAAGGGATTATAGCCGCAATCAGGCGAGACCGTGACTAAGGGAATGAAGTGGGCAGACCATTGAGGTGAAATACAGGCCTATATCTCTGGTCGAAGGGGCAGACCATTCACCAGGCGGGAGCCAGAGGTGGCCCAGAAGAGACTCGACTCCAGTCGCCTACGGATCTGGAGCTATGGTCATAAAGGCCAGTCGCCGCAACCTGTAAAAAGCTTCGCTGGAACACTCAGCAAATTTGCGTATCCCCAGGTAGTGAGGACCAGAGTTATAAGGACGGCCGTTTGACCTTCACGGCTATACCGCTACCGCCATCTATTAGTAAACGCATTTAATAAGCCTTCTCTCCTGTACATTATTTTTTTCTTCCTATAATTACACTGCGTAGGGATATATATATATATATATATATATATATATATAAATTATTAAATGCAAAGTTAGAATGTATGTAGTAAATATATATATATATATATATATATATATATTGTATAAATAAAAATTAAAGGATTATAATCGAAAATAATGCATAAACTACTGTATGTACAAAAAAACCCATCTCTAGCATATCTTGTTACAAATGAGTAATTATAGGCCAAGACTAAGGATAAAGAGAGAAGGTAACATATCACTACAATGGAAAGGGGGATGAGAAGAATATTAGGATTCAAAAATCACAATTAAAAGTATATAAAAATAAATAAAAATAAAACTCGGCAAAAATGAGAATAGGCAATAGCAATCAGCTTAAGATAAGAGATTAAGAATAGATAACAATCAATTGAAACCCTACAAAAAATGGCGGTTAGTTCGAAATTGCATTCTCATCAGGACAGCCATACAATTCGAATTAAAACCGATAGAATAGCCAGTTTCTGACAATGGCGATAGTATTTAACTATAGACACCATTGGAACTGTCTACTGGCTAGTGGAAGGAGAAAAATAAATCAAATGAATTATACAAATCTGAAAAACAATACCTCCTCGAAACATTCCAATATATATATTGCGGAAAGCTTGAATGTATTATTTAAGTAACGGGCACTTTTTTAATTATTTATAGGTAGTGGCCATTTATTTAAGTGGCAAGCGCTTATTTAATATTTATGAGTAGTGACCGCTTATTTACTTAGCGAACGCTTATTTGATATTTATAAGTAATGGTCGCATATTTAGGATGTAATTTAAGTAGTGGGCGCTTATTTAAATAGTTATAAGGTAAATAGTGGCCGTTTATTTAAGTAGGGAGAGCTTATTTAAATTATTTAAAAATAGTGCCTGCTTATTTAAGTAGCGAGCGCTTAATATTTCTACTCAACAGACAATTCTCTACAACTTTGTAATTGACTTTTTCGTCGGTTTGTCTTTGTTGCAATAATTAGTTGTCCTAACTTTTTAAATTATCCACTAGGTGCGCTGCAATCATTTTTATTTGATCTGGCATGGTCACTTTACTATAAATAAACCAAACGTGCTCAGTCAAGGACTTTTCCTTACACTCCAAGTTATTGGGATCTTATGTACTTTCTAGGAACACCGTATAGCAGTGTTGTCAGCAGAAAGAATAACTCCTTAAACCAACGAACAATGGCATAATTTTCGCTTGTGTTTCAATGAAATCTGAAACGTAGGTAATAAATCGAGAACACCAATGATGATTCCAAAAATAAACCTCAAAGACTGTTAAAAGAGTCACCTCATCAAATGTGAAGACCCCAGCTGGAGTCTTCGATTTCATGCGTCGTTCTGAGAGGGACACGTTGAACGATTTATTTGACGGCTGGAGCAGCAGAATAGGATCTCTCGCTAAATGTTACAGACTTCGCATTTCGCAATGTGTTCCTTGGCGGCTCTAAAAACCAACATTGGTTTAACCTAAATACTCTCTTGGATGGATTTATGGAGCAGTTTATAAATTAGAAGAGGATATTAATATGGGCTGTTTACGCTCGGAATTGAAATGTGGAAATCAAATGTTTGACATGAATGTTTTATTATTTGCATTGTTTTTACTTTCCCTACAATGGTAATGTGTAGAGGAAATATTGAAATCGTGTCGAAAATCGCAACTTAGGTATTCGACGAATCTACACGTTTCGAACACCCTGGAACCCGGAAATACTATTGTCGTCTGAATGTGTGTATGTTTCTGTCTGTCCGTGAAATGTATGCATTCACGCTAGTTCAGAAACTAATGCACCAAATTTTCCAAAATTTGGTAGATAAGTCACTTACGAGTGATCATGGTGCTGATTACATTTTGACACTATTCGGGGGAAAAAATCTGTCCTTTTTCTGTGAAATGGCCCGCAAAAATAGCCAAAATATGAAATAAAATACAACATATGCTGAAACGTATCATTTAAATACTTGTTTCATACGTAATTTTGACGTTGAAAAGAATAAGACCAACCACACAACTCTTGGACTAATCATTCTCGAGATATTTTAATCTTTTCGCATTTTTGCTACGTCACCTTTGAAAATACGCCCAGTAGCCAAATGAAAACGAAAATTGAATCGGAACTACAAATTCAGTTCCATTTCAAATAATTATCCGTGTTGTTGTGTGCAGTTAAACACAATTTAATGATTTATGAAAAAAAATGAATTTGAGTGTGTAGGGAAAGTCATGTGCTGCCCACATCAGATTTTTGAACTTTAAGTACAAATGTCACTTTTTAGTACTACGTTACATTACAATACAAGTTCGAAGTTTGTACATAGTTACTATAGTAATGTCCATAAGCGCAAGGTTACTATAGGAAAGTCCATAAGCACAAGGTTGCTATAGAAAAGTTCTTAAGCGTAAGGTTACTATAGGAAATTCCATAAGCACAGGGTTGCTATAGGAAAGTCCATAAGCACAAGGTTGCTATAGAAAAGTTCTTAAGCGTAAGGTTACTATAGGAAATTCCATAAGCACAGGGTTGCTATAGGAAAGTTCTTAAGCGTAAGGTTACTATAGGAAAGTACATAAGCACAAGGTTACTATAGGAAAGTACATAAGCACAGGGTTGGTATAGGAAAGTTCTTCAGCGTAAGGTTACTATAGGAAAGTCCATAAGCACAGGGTTGCTATAGAAACGTTCTTAAGCGTAAGGTTACTATAGGAAAGTTCTTAAGCGTAAGATTGCCATAGGAAAGTACATAAGCACAGGGTTTCTATAGAAACGTTCTTAAGCGTAAGGTATACTATAGGAAAGTCCATAAGCACAGGGTTGCTATAGGAAAATTCCTAAGCGTAAGGTTACTATAGGAAAGTCCATAAGCACAGGGTTTCTATAGAAACGTTCTTAAGCGTAAGGTTACTATAGGAAAGTCCATAAGCACAGGGTTTCTATAGGAAAGTTCTTAAGCGTAAGGTTACTATAGGAAAGTCCATAAGCACAGGGTTGCTATAGAAACGTTCTTAAGCGTAAGGTTACTATAGGAAAGTTCTTAAGCGTAAGATTGCCATAGGAAAGTACATAAGCACAGGGTTTCTATAGAAACGTTCTTAAGCGTAAGGTATACTATAGGAAAGTCCATAAGCACAGGGTTGCTATAGGAAAATTCCTAAGCGTAAGGTTACTATAGGAAAGTCCATAAGCACAGGGTTTCTATAGAAACGTTCTTAAGCGTAAGGTTACTATAGGAAAGTCCATAAGCACAGGGTTTCTATAGGAAAGTTCTTAAGCGTAAGGTTACTATAGGAAAGTCCATAAGCACAGGGTTGCTATAGAAACGTTCTTAAGCGTAAGGTTACTATAGGAAAGTTCTTAAGCGTAAGATTGCCATAGGAAAGTACATAAGCACAGGGTTTCTATAGAAACGTTCTTAAGCGTAAGGTATACTATAGGAAAGTCCATAAGCACAGGGTTGCTATAGGAAAATTCCTAAGCGTAAGGTTACTATAGGAAAGTCCATAAGCACAGGGTTTCTATAGAAACGTTCTTAAGCGTAAGGTTACTATAGGAAAGTCCATAAGCACAGGGTTTCTATAGGAAAGTTCTTAAGCGTAAGGTTACTATAGGAAAGTCCATAAGCACAGGGTTGCTATAGAAACGTTCTTAAGCGTAAGGTTACTATAGGAAAGTTCTTAAGTGTAAGATTGCCATAGGAAAGTACATAAGCACAGGGTTTCTATAGAAACGTTCTTAAGCGTAAGGTATACTATAGGAAAGTCCATAAGCACAGGGTTGCTATAGGAAAGTTCTTAAGCGTAAGGTTACTATAGGAAAGTCCATAAGCACAGAGTTGCTATAGGAAAATTCCTAAGCGTAAGGTTACTATAGGAAAGTCCATAAGCACAGGGTTTCTATAGAAACGTTCTTAAGCGTAAGGTTACTATAGGAAAGTCCATAAGCACAGGGTTTCTATAGGAAAGTTCTTAAGCGTAAGGTTACTATAGGGAAGTCCATAAGCACAGTGTTGTTATAGGAAAGTTCTTAAGCGTAAGGTTACTATAGGAAAGTCCATAAGCACAGGGTTTCTATAGGAAAGTTCTTAAGCGTAAGGTTACTATAGGAAAGTCCATAAGCACAGGGTTTCTATAGGAAAGTTCTTAAGCGTAAGGTTACTATAGGAAAGTCCATAAGCACAGGGTTGCTATAGAAACGTTCTTAAGCGTAAGGTTACTATAGGAAAGTTCTTAAGCGTAAGATTGCCATAGGAAAGTACATAAGCACAGGGTTTCTATAGAAACGTTCTTAAGCGTAAGGTATACTATAGGAAAGTCCATAAGCACAGGGTTGCTATAGGAAAGTTCTTAAGCGTAAGGTTACTATAGGAAAGTCCATAAGCACAGAGTTGCTATAGGAAAATTCCTAAGCGTAAGGTTACTATAGGAAAGTCCATAAGCACAGGGTTTCTATAGAAACGTTCTTAAGCGTAAGGTTACTATAGGAAAGTCCATAAGCACAGGGTTTCTATAGGAAAGTTCTTAAGCGTAAGGTTACTATAGGAAAGTCCATAAGCACAGGGTTGCTATAGAAACGTTCTTAAGCGTAAGGTTACTATAGGAAAGTTCTTAAGCGTAAGATTGCCATAGGAAAGTACATAAGCACAGGGTTTCTATAGAAACGTTCTTAAGCGTAAGGTATACTATAGGAAAGTCCATAAGCACAGGGTTGCTATAGGAAAGTTCTTAAGCGTAAGGTTACTATAGGAAAGTCCATAAGCACAGAGTTGCTATAGGAAAATTCCTAAGCGTAAGGTTACTATAGGAAAGTCCATAAGCACAGGGTTTCTATAGAAACGTTCTTAAGCGTAAGGTTACTATAGGAAAGTCCATAAGCACAGGGTTTCTATAGGAAAGTTCTTAAGCGTAAGGTTACTATAGGAAAGTCCATAAGCACAGGGTTGCTATAGAAACGTTCTTAAGCGTAAGGTTACTATAGGAAAGTTCTTAAGCGTAAGATTGCCATAGGAAAGTACATAAGCACAGGGTTTCTATAGAAACGTTCTTAAGCGTAAGGTATACTATAGGAAAGTCCATAAGCACAGGGTTGCTATAGGAAAGTTCTTAAGCGTAAGGTTACTATAGGAAAGTCCATAAGCACAGAGTTGCTATAGGAAAATTCCTAAGCGTAAGGTTACTATAGGAAAGTCCATAAGCACAGGGTTTCTATAGAAACGTTCTTAAGCGTAAGGTTACTATAGGAAAGTCCATAAGCACAGGGTTTCTATAGGAAAGTTCTTAAGCGTAAGGTTACTATAGGGAAGTCCATAAGCACAAGGTTGCTATAGAAAAGTTCTTAAGCGTAAGGTTACTATAGGAAATTCCATAAGCACAGGGTTGCTATAGGAAAGTCCATAAGCACAAGGTTGCTATAGAAAAGTTCTTAAGCGTAAGGTTACTATAGGAAATTCCATAAGCACAGGGTTGCTATAGGAAAGTTCTTAAGCGTAAGGTTACTATAGGAAAGTACATAAGCACAAGGTTACTATAGGAAAGTACATAAGCACAGGGTTGGTATAGGAAAGTTCTTCAGCGTAAGGTTACTATAGGAAAGTCCATAAGCACAGGGTTGCTATAGAAACGTTCTTAAGCGTAAGGTTACTATAGGAAAGTTCTTAAGCGTAAGATTGCCATAGGAAAGTACATAAGCACAGGGTTTCTATAGAAACGTTCTTAAGCGTAAGGTATACTATAGGAAAGTCCATAAGCACAGGGTTGCTATAGGAAAATTCCTAAGCGTAAGGTTACTATAGGAAAGTCCATAAGCACAGGGTTTCTATAGAAACGTTCTTAAGCGTAAGGTTACTATAGGAAAGTCCATAAGCACAGGGTTTCTATAGGAAAGTTCTTAAGCGTAAGGTTACTATAGGAAAGTCCATAAGCACAGGGTTGCTATAGAAACGTTCTTAAGCGTAAGGTTACTATAGGAAAGTTCTTAAGCGTAAGATTGCCATAGGAAAGTACATAAGCACAGGGTTTCTATAGAAACGTTCTTAAGCGTAAGGTATACTATAGGAAAGTCCATAAGCACAGGGTTGCTATAGGAAAATTCCTAAGCGTAAGGTTACTATAGGAAAGTCCATAAGCACAGGGTTTCTATAGAAACGTTCTTAAGCGTAAGGTTACTATAGGAAAGTCCATAAGCACAGGGTTTCTATAGGAAAGTTCTTAAGCGTAAGGTTACTATAGGAAAGTCCATAAGCACAGGGTTGCTATAGAAACGTTCTTAAGCGTAAGGTTACTATAGGAAAGTTCTTAAGCGTAAGATTGCCATAGGAAAGTACATAAGCACAGGGTTTCTATAGAAACGTTCTTAAGCGTAAGGTATACTATAGGAAAGTCCATAAGCACAGGGTTGCTATAGGAAAGTTCTTAAGCGTAAGGTTACTATAGGAAAGTCCATAAGCACAGAGTTGCTATAGGAAAATTCCTAAGCGTAAGGTTACTATAGGAAAGTCCATAAGCACAGTGTTTCTATAGAAACGTTCTTAAGCGTAAGGTTACTATAGGAAAGTCCATAAGCACAGGGTTTCTATAGGAAAGTTCTTAAGCGTAAGGTTACTATAGGGAAGTCCATAAGCACAGTGTTGTTATAGGAAAGTTCTTAAGCGTAAGGTTACTATAGGAAAGTCCATAAGCACAGGGTTTCTATAGGAAAGTTCTTAAGCGTAAGGTTACTATAGAAAAGTTCATAAGCACAGGGTTGCTATAGGAAAGTTCTTAAGCGTAAGGTTACTATAGGAAAGCCCATAAGCACCCCAGTAACTTTGTATTCGAAGGTTCATGAGTGTACACGTTAGGTCTATCTATAGTGAAGTGACTATGCCTAGTCGAAGAAAAGTGATAACGGCGACCTGAGCGGTGAATTAAAAAGGTTTAACAAACTCAGTAACAAAACAAGTTTAATAAAAATCCGTCAACAACTGTGGATTTGAATGCGAACAAATAAACAAACAAACGTGCAAATAAACATGCAGACTATGGGTTTCCTGCTGTCCTGGTATCATAATTCTTGGATTTAGTTCCCATAAAAATTAATTAACGCTGTGAAAATCTGAAATTCCGAATAATTTGTGTTCTAATTAAGCAACTGATAAAAAACTAGTTCTAGTATAGTGAACCGACATATAAAATTTCATAAGTGATATATGCAATCCTATTCACTCCTATAGTCCTCACTGACATACACATAAGTAGACGAACTTTCCGAAAGTGTTTGAAACGTGTTGAGGAGGCCTAATTTTATGCCTAGCGATTTATGCAATTTCATTTTGTTAAAATGTTATAAAAAAATGTATTACTAATGATTTACTAGTTGTATACCCGTTTTTTGTACGGAATATGTAATGTAAAGAAACTTAATTCACTATTTGGAGGGAACTATCGAAGAAGCTTTCTGTAGAAAAAAAAAAACTCGCTATTTTATGCATAGAATATTCTAAATGAAGATGTTAATAGTTAAAGAGGCTCAGAAAACGATCAGGTCACGTTCGTTTGGAGTCTCAAAGATTAGGTCACGTTAGTGTGGAGTCTCAAAGATTAGGCCACGTTAGTATAAAAGCTCAAATAACGATTCTGTCCCGTTTGTTTGGAGGCTCATATAATAAATGGGTCCCGCTCAAAGTGAGAAAACCGTCAGAACGAACATAATGACAGACAATCAGAAAGAAAGATGGGCACCTAAATTTTAAATGGGGCCATACCAAGGCTACTCAAAATTTCATAAAATTCGGTATAGCCGTTCTTCTGTAATAATGAGACAAACAGATGGATTTTCAATTTTATTAATATAGATACTATTTTATAGCTATTTAAACAAAAATATGAATTAAAAACATAAAGTATATCTATTCTCTTTCGATTTTTCTTCTTTTTTCTTTAGAAATTAGTTCCTCAAACTATAAGTGTTCTGTCACTGTTGTGAGCCACTGTACATTTAAAGGTTAAAACCAACATTCAACATCATGCTTCAAGAAATAGAAGTTAGGACCTTGTATGGATATTTTTAAAATATCTCTCTTTACAGTGTTTTGGTGATACTAAGCATGTCTGAGTGTATTTCACGAGTAAGATTTGAATGCGCACTCAAGTTTTATAAATAGATGCAAAAGTTCCACAAATACCAATGTTTTTTAAAGATCATAAGTAGCTATTTACGTTTGTAATACTAAACACTGCTTTATTTCAGCAAAAGTGTTGTTGAGAATCTTTCCAAAATAACACCGGAAATTCTGTTAGTGTTGTTAGTGTTAACTGATTTATTCACATTCCTATTACGACAAACGGGAACTTCAGCAGACGACAAGCACTAATCTTATAAATATGTTCCTTCATTCCGTGAAACATTAAAAATATCGTTTGGCGCCAGAAAGTTTTTTAATTCGGAATCTGGAGGTTTTTCCAACGAGAAAAAAATGATTGTGTCAAGAACGCGAGACAGTTTTAAGTGGACAATTCAGAAGATGCTTTTCGTATTTTTAGACGTAAAGTAATTCAAACATTAATATAAAAACTAAAGTGATTCCGTCACGAACTCCGATTTTGAACACAAAACATAAGTTGGATTTTTATAGCCCAAGGGAAATAAAATGGGGCCATTTTTTTTTATCGCATTACAGGCACTTTCAGATTCAAATACAAAGAACAATGAAAATAAAGTACTTTATGCCTCTTTTGAAGACATGCCTTAATTAAGTATTCCCCACAATAATTTATTCCGCTGATGCTGAATGTTTACAGATTCAGCGACTCCAAGCATTAAAATATTCTACTAAAAAACAAAATATTTTTTTAATCCAAAGACGTTCCTCTGGATGACGTCAATAAATGTTCATATAAGGCTTACCATATCATATTATCCCGGTTTGAAATTTATCTTTTGGAATAAAGTTTTGGTGGGAAAGAACAATTATTTTGATCAGGAGCGTGATATTACGTACCTTGATTATTGATTGCAATTGAAATAGCAGCAGAAAAAATTAACGAAACTCTTGAAAATGCTCAAAACACTGTGAAGAAAAATACATGTAAAGCTTCAAATTTTAAAGAATTTCAGAGATCAAAAACTTTTAGTACCGAATTTCAGCCGAGTGGAGTATATTTTTTAGCTACCAAATACTTTCGCTCTTGATCATTAACTATATTTGGTCTAAAAAATGAGATGGAATTGCTAAATCAACTAGATCTTCTGTGAAATAAACATAGATCTGGAATGTTCAAGCTTTTATAAAAAAATATTAAAAACGACTAGCATTCCTTTGAGAGTTCACACTAGCACAACAAGTATAGGAATGGTATTATTCACATGATTAATGCCTAATGTTTCAGATTTCAATTTTGTTTCCTTCTTTCAATAAACAATTTTATTTATTTAGTTTCTTTTTTATGTGAATAGCATCTATGGTTGAGATTCCTGTGGTGATAAACGGAGCATTACAAAAAATGTAAATACTTTAGACGACGCTTATACCCCACAACCTAATAGATAAAAATGTAACTTTGTCGGAAATAGGACACAGATTTTAAATATGTAAAAATAATTTTATATTTTGAACTATTTTTTTCGAAAACAAAAAGTTACTGTCCAAGCGATAGTTTTTCATTTATTTATTTATTTATTTATTTATTTTTACTTTCACTCAAAATATCTTCGAAATTATAAAAGCTAGATATAAATAATAAGCGACAAAAATGTATGTACTAGGAAATTTAGTACCAAAATCTATATTTATTTTTAAACAAAAATGATCAATCATGCATAATGTATTGAGTATGAAACACTTTCCAACTGAAATGCAAAATGCGATACATTCAGGGGTGTGTTTTTTTTAATTATCATAGAACTATCATAATTTATTTTACTTGAAAACTTAAAAATTCATTGAAACAAATGAACTTTATTCAAATGATGTCACCAAAATATAAATCGTCTGGTTCTCTATGTAAAAGTAGTGAATATTTCATTAATACACTTTTATTCCAGACTCCAGAGTTAAATAATTTTAAGTGAAAAGAATTCAGCAATTCTTATACAAACTCATCTTTACAATCACTTGTTTACATCCAGCATCCATTAAAATTAGGCTTAGTCGTAAAAATAATCAAAATTTGACGATCATTCAAACTCAAAAATATTATAATTGCGTTGGCGCAAAATACAGAGGCACAAAAATTACACATAAATAAAGCTGTTTTAGGACGGATGTAACACAAAATGTAAATTTAGAAGAACTTTAAAAATCACAATTTTTACTTTGGGAAAAAGATGAATACCATATTTTATTTTGAAGTGAGTCACGTGATCTCTTTATATTATATGGGTGTCATTATTATTTTAATTTTTATTTAAAAACTACCGAACATAATTTGCTGAATTTTTTTTATATATATTTTACGGGATAAGTTGAATATTTCCTAAAATTTTGAATTTTAAATTCGTTTAAAAAAATGTTTGAAAAATTAGGTCCCATAGGGTTCACTGCATTTTATTTTTTTAACCCGGGTTTAATCCAAAACTAATTGGGTGATATTATTCATTTACATTCCCATATGTCCCACAGACCTACATTTATATATAAGAACATTTATACACTGACTTCCAAAAGTTAAGCACGTAATGCAAATTATGATTTTTCTAAAGCGTATTTGAATTTGAGTGGCTGAAAATCGTTACGGATGTAAATGGCAGTATGCAAATATCGGATGTTACAGCCAATCACGATTGACTGTCCGGATATATGCTAATTAAGCAGTCGTTGAAGACGCCAGCATTCTGAAGGGTTTAAAGATGCGCATTTAAATGCTGATACTAAGTGTTTATAACTTTTGTAGTATTATTTTTGATGATATTCGTGTTTCTATGGCTGAAAGAAGACTAATGACAGATAGTGAGTGCTGGCGTGCAGTCGGATGCATTGAAGCAGGACAATCAATCAAAGATGTCGCTATTTTCTTTGGCGTTGATCATTCGGTAATTTCTCGATTATGGAAATAATTCCAAAGAAGTCAAACAGTTGTCCGAAGGCCTGTGCCCAGTCGCCCAAGGGTTACCACCCATTCTGATGATCGGTATAGTGTTATTGTAGCCAAGCTGAATCGACGAGCGACCTCCACAACTGTTGCATCCATGGTTGCAGCGCACTTGGTAAGACAATATCTGCCAGTACTGTGCGCCGAAGCTCCATGTGAAGGGACTATACGCCCGAGTACTACGTTTTTGTGTTCCACTAACCGTCCAAGCCAGAAGGGCAAGATTAAAGTGGTGTCGTCAACATGTCAATTGGTCTGCCTCAGATTGGTGCAGAATCCTGTTCACGGACGAATCCAGATTTGCCCTGGAATCAGATGATAAGCATGTAAGGGTCTGGAGAGAAGGAGGCACACGAATTCAGGCCAAGAACATCATCGAACATCACGCACTCAGAGGTGGCATCGTTATGGTGTGGGCTGGAATTTCAATGGGATATCGCACAGAGTTACACATCTTTAAAGGCGGTTCTGTGACGGCTGCGCGGTATCGGGATGAAGTCCTAGAGCCCATTGCGAGACTCTACGCTGCAACATTTGGTTCTGATTTCCTCCTTATGGACGATAATGCCCGTCCCCATCGAGCTAACATCGTTGACCTGGAAATGGAGTGTCCGGCGTATTCCTCCGACCTTAATCCCATTGAAAACCTTTGGGATGCCTCCGGGCGTGCTGTCTGCACGTTTACCTCTTCCAGCCAGTCTCAGAGAGTTGGAAACTGGCCTTTTGGCGGAATGGCCATTGCTCGCATCTGCGATGATTGATCACCTCATTGAAAGCATGGAAAATCGTTGTAAAGTTCATGTGAAGGTCCGGGGTGGTCACTTACCGCATTAATATAAGTTTTGTTTGGTTTGTTTGCTTTTAAACATCATTTTGTTAATGACCCAAATGTGACGTTATCAGATAACTTACGAAAAGGAAATATATTTTTCATCTTTGTACATAATTCTTGTTTCTTTTTTAAATCATAAACACATTTGCTACCTTCATATACAATTTTGAGTTAATTAAACCTTTACTTTTCCATTTTTGTTGATTTTACCGTCCATGCTTAACTTTTGGAAGCCAGTGTATATAAGAAATGTTCTTCTCTCCGAGTGTCTATAACTCTTGGCGATACACCTGACTAACTTGGTATTTCATTTCGCGGAATATCGCCAACTTGGCGATATCTCGATGCAGGTTGACAATAATATTGTCAAAATTTCAAAACTGATGCTGAATTAACGAAAAGGACTCCAAATTAATGCATTAATTATTAAAATATTTTAATATATAGACTGTATTGCTTATTTCGGATGCTATCAATATTAATAATTGTCAATTTAGAGTTGGCGAAATATAAGTTAATTGGATACTTTGAAATAGTTTTATATGTTGCCATCCGGAAAAGCTCCAAATGTAACATCATATTTTTTCACTGTGACAGAAGTAAATTCATTGCAACATTATATAAGGAAAGTCATGTGCAACCTACATCAGATTTTTCCCATAATAAGTAACAAATGGACTGAAGATAACGATAGATGTTTGGTAGAACTAATTAAAGCAATTCTATGTTTCAATTATTATCTGCCTAAATTATGCTTTAATTAGTATTAATAATCGTAAATTTCCAAGAAAAGTGTCCAACATTTTTTTTTTAATATAAAAACTAATGTATCCTTGTTAAAATGTGCTAAAAGTAATCAAAATTATAAGTTTCGTCATTAATTTGTTATTTAATCAAAATATAAAATAAGCTTCTCACATTATATTCTCAGAATCAGTATTTAGTGTTCCTACATACAAATGAATGTTAATAAAAATATATTTTTGGGTTTCATTGAAGTAAAATGTATCAAAATCGTAAGAAAATGTGTCATTTCCTTTGCTAATTTTAAAACTTCTCCTGGGAGACAAACGATGCTCCCCAACCAGAGCGCTTTCTCAAAACTGGCAACTCTAATTTCAAAGAATTTCAAACATTGCGAAAACTTAACCTTCATATATAAAAAGTCAATGTTCGCCCGCTTTCCAAAATGAATACCAGAAATACAGATTGAAATTCCAGATTTGACTATGGAGAGAGAGCAGGGAGGTGGTGGTGGTGGTGGTGGGGGGGGGGTGATGTTTTTCTTTCCCATTTATTTTCCTTGAAAATTTTTCCTTCTCCTCCTACATAGCTAGCTAAATATAGAGCTTAGTATCCAGTTTCAAGGTAAAGAAACATGTGTACCGAAGAGGTTGGCTGCAACTTAGAATTCCAATTAACCTGTCGAAAAACAGTTTTGTTGGGAGTTGTCATTTTCACTTTTCCTGCTATCTGTATAAATAAAATTTGAAATCTGTTTGTCTGTTTATTTGCTTGGTTGCATGTCTCATCATCACGGGAGAACGGCTGCACCAAATTTCCTGAAGTTTTAATGGTTAGTCCCATTTATGGTATGGTCCCACATAAAATTTAAGCTTCCTTCTGTCTATCTGCCTCCATGTTTTCCTGACTGTTTTTGTTTCCATTTGTAGGCAAAGTAGTAACTGCAGACGATTTTATTTTATTATTTTTTATCAATTAATCTATTTATAGTTCTTTAATCCATTATGGCAACTGAGTTAAGTTTTAAATACCGAAATCGTCTGCTAACTATTCTTTTAATCAAACTATTGAATGCTTACTAGGTTTAAATATTTGAAAACGTTGAAAATAAGGTAACATACAGTGATTGAAGATGAAATATTGTTATATATACCGCAATTTCAATATTAATAGAATTATAAAATGTGCGCCATTTTTGTGCTTAAATTTGAAACGGTTTTTGATATTCAGAACTTTTATTAAATGTACAGGTGTGAACTCTATATAAAAAACTCGAAAACACATCTGTTTGTTTCATCATCCCGGTAGAACGACTGAAATGAATTTCATTAAATATTAATGGGTAGTCTTGGTAGGGTCCAACTTAAAATTTGACCTAATTGACCTAAATTAATTGACCTAAATTAATTTGACCTAAATTAATTTGACCTAATTGTTTTTTAGCTTCTTTACTGTAAATGCTATTCAAAACCCGATAACATAGCCCGATCTTTGTTTGTGCCTCAATCTCTGCAATGATGTAAGGTTTATAAATTAATAAAATAAAAAAAAAACTTTTAATCTGCAGAGAATACTATAAGAAAGAATTTTATTATTATTATTATTATTATTATTATTGTTTTGTTGTTGTTCAATTGAGTTTCTTTCTTTTTTTTGGACTGTCATATAGTTCTACAATATATTTGCATTATATCTTTAGTAATAGCAAAAATTGAATTATTTATGTTTGAGAAGCACTATGAGGTTATTTGTTACTGTTAACAACTTCATTTAGACTATTCAGTAATGTAAACTCTAAAGTGTCTAATTATGTCAACTCAGGCAATCTTAATGTCAATTCAGGCAATCTTAATGTTAATAATAGTAATGTAAATGCATCTGATGAGGTTTATAATGTGCCTAGCAGCTCTAAAAAGCACCCACGTGGTGCTGATGATGAGGGCTTTCAGCAGCCGCCTAAACGGCATACTGCCAGCAGGAAAACTGCTATGCTTACTAATAACCCCGCCCCTCAAACTGATTCTCTTCCAGACCCGGACATTCCGGCGCCTGATAACGATAATGTTAATGATGTTGTCACCGACGCTCCTAAAAAGGAACGCCGCCCCCCCCCCCTTCTTCGTCGCTGTGACCACAAATTGGTCTCAGCTCCTCGCAGACTTAATTAAAATCGCCAAAAATTTATCTAGTAAACTAACCAATGCAGGTGATTTTCTAAAAGTGCATGTTAGCACACGTGATGAGTATATAGCTGTGCAAAGGTTTTTAATAGAAAAGAAGGTAGAATTCAAGTCTTACCTGCTGGACGACCAGAAACCCTTAAAAGTTGTTATCCGTGGCCTCCCGATCTGCACGGACACAACGGACATATCCCACGAGTTGGAGTGCTTGGGGCTCAGACCAATTAGTGTCACCCAGTTGGCGAGGGGCCCCAAGTCCAACAGGATCAACATGCCGTTGTTCTACGTGCAGATCGCCAAAAATCCAGTTAACGAGAAAATCTATTCCCTTACCAGCCTATTTAATATAATTATCCAAGTGGAAAAGTACAGAGGACCTAGGCAAGTCGTCCAGTGTTTCCGTTGCCAGTCGTATTTTCACACAAGCAACGGCTGCCATCTCCCCCCTAACTGCGTGAAATGTGCGCAACCCCATTTGACCAAAGATTGTCAGAAGCCATTTGAAACCCCCTGCAAATGTGTAAACTGTGGAGGAGAGCATCCCGCCTCCTACCGTAAATGCCCAAAGTTCCCTAAATTCAAACCCTCCCCCCCCCCCCCTTGAATTCTACCTCCTCCGGAAAGTTTGTTAACCCGCTTCGCTCCTACGCGAACGCTACAGCCGGACGCAGTGAGGCGCCCAAAAAGACTGAAAATGTCAACTCAAAATTTCCAGCACCTAAAGGAGCGCACACTAACTATGCTGACTCTGATGACTTCCTAAATTATCTCTTCCGTTTCGAAGACAGATACGGAATGGATGTCACTAGCAGGGCATTTAAGAATGCCCTACCTGCCCTTCGGTCTGCTCCTACCGAAATAGATAAAGTCAATATTATATATGAGAGCGTCTTCGCTCTTGTAAGCCAACCTTAGCCCCCCCCCCCCCCCCGGCAATGGGTTTTTTGCTAGGAACTTGAAGGATCTTACCATTGCATCTGGAATGCCAATGGACTTAGAGGTAAAATCAGTGAAGCTAGGGACTTCTGTATAGCATATAACTTAGATTTGTTCTTGGTCCAAGAGACCCACTACAGTCCAGGGAAATCTTGCAAGATTGCTAACTATGACTTATACAATGACGACAGGCCTCTAGTTAGCAATCGCCCCGCAGGTGGCACAGCAATCTACGTTCGCTGCGGAATTCCGCACTCTCGCCTCCCCTCCCCCCCCCATGTTGGAGGGAGAGGCTACCATCGTTCAACTCGCCCTGCCTAACAATCCTGTGATCACCATTGTGTCGGGCTATTTTCAACCGAGAGCCACTGTCAACTCTGTCATCTCTGACCTGCAGTCTCTCTTCAAGATCTCGCCCCATGCAATAGTCGCTGGTGACTTCAATGCCAAGCACCCCGCCTGGAACTGCCCTTTCGCCAACCCTCGCGGCCGCCGGCTCAAACGCTGGACCGACGAGA
Organism: Amaurobius ferox; assembly: GCA_951213105.1. Taxonomy (NCBI): domain Eukaryota; kingdom Metazoa; phylum Arthropoda; class Arachnida; order Araneae; family Amaurobiidae; genus Amaurobius; species Amaurobius ferox. The sequence goes on along the minus strand of OX578149.1, from coordinate 116,497,927 downwards.
GGAACTTGGAGATTGTTGCACCGAGTGATCCCACTCACTGTGACAATGTGCTTGACTTGCGGTCACCAGCAACATGCCTTATACCTATTGCATGGAGGCCTTTAACGAACTTCCTTCTGATCATCTCTCCATTGTTTACACCATAGAACTGGACAGCTTCTGCCTGAGCAAGCCTGCTAAGCTGAGTACGAACTGGAGAAAGTTCAAAGAACTCCTCGCTGAGGAGCTCCCCCACCCCCCGTTGCCAACACTGTGGGACCAACTGGATGCAGAGGTGGGAAATCTTCAGAAAATGATCCGAGATGCCTACTCTGCATCCTCTCGGCCCAAGAGCAACAGGGTGGATCACCTTAAACTGCCTCAGGACATCAGGGAGATGATCAAAATCCGCAACCTTCTGCGTAGAGACTGGCAGGTCAGCAGGGACCCTGCCATCAAGACTGAACTTAACTTTGCAAGATCTCAGGTGAGGTCCAGGATCAAA